>CAUDMG010004133.1:150000-250000 GCA_958450375.1 Homarus gammarus | reverse complement strand
ATATAACGGACGTCTCTCGCCATATAATCCGTTAGATGGGGGTTTCAGATCTAACGGACCCTCCATATAACGGACGTCTCTCGCCATATAATCCGTTAGATGGAGGTTTCACATCTAACGAAACCTCCATATAACGGACGTCTCTCGCCATATAATCCGTTAGATGGGGGTTTCACATCTAACGAAACCTCCATATAACGGACGTCTCTCGCCATATAATCCGTTAGATGGGGTTTCACATCTGACGAACCCTCCATATAACGGACGTCTCTCGCCATATAATCCGTTAGATGGGGGTTTCAGATCTAACGGACCCTCGATATAATGAACTAGCATCTCTCCAGAGTTCGTTAGATGGAGGTTTCACATCTAACGAACCCTCGATATAACGGACTTTCATCTCCATATAATCCGTTAGATGGGGGTTTCACATCTAACGGACCCTCCATATAACGGACGTCTCTCGCCATATAATCCGTTAGATGGGGGTTTCACATCTAACGGACCCTCCATATAACGGACGTCTCTCGCCATATAATCCGTTAGATGGGGGTTTCAGATCTAACGGACCCTCCATATAACGGACGTCTCTCGCCATATAATCCGTTAGATGGGGGTTTCAGATCTAACGAACCCTCGATATAACGGACTTTCATCTCTCCAGAGTTCGTAAAATGGAGGTTTCACATCTAACGGACCCTCGATATAACGGACTTTCATCTCCATATAATCCGTTAGATGGGGGTTTCAGATCTAACGAATCCTCGATATAACGGACTTTCATCTCTCCAGAGTTCGTAAAATGGAGGTTTCACATCTAACGGACCCTCGATATAACGGACTTTCATCTCCATATAATCCGTTAGATGGGGGTTTCAGATCTAACGAATCCTCGATATAACGGACTTTCATCTCTCCAGAGTTCGTTAGATGGAGGTTTCACATCTAACGAACCCTCGATATAACGGACTTTCATCTCTATATAGTTCGTTAGATGGGGGTTTCAGATCTAACGAACCCTCGATATAACGGACTTTCATCTCTCCAGAGTTCGTTAGATGGAGGTTTCACATCTAACGGACCCTCGATATAACGGACTTTCATCTCTATATAGTTCGTTAGATGGAGGTTTCACATCTAACGGACCCTCGATATAACGGACTTTCATCGCTCCAGAGTTCGTTAAATAGAGTTTTCACTGTATCAGCTCAAGGGAATAAAGTGAACCATTGTGAATCAATTTACTAAACAACATGAATCAGCTGCCAGGTGTTGAAGCAGTGAGCTAATCTGTCGGTTATTGCGGGGGTCGGTTATTGCGGGGGTCGGTTATTGCAGGGGTCGGTTATTGCGGGGGTCGGTTATTGCAGGGGTCGGTTATTGTGGGGGTCGGTTATTGCAGGGGTCGGTTATTGTGGGGGTCGGTTATTGCGGGGGTCGGTTATTGTGGGGGTCGGTTATTGCAGGGGTCGGTTATTGCGGGGGTCGGTTATTGTGGGGGTCGGTTATTGTGGGGGTCGGTTACTGCGAGGGTCGGTTATTGCGAGGGTCGGTTATTGCAGGGGTCGGTTATTCGAGGGTCGGTTAAAGGCAGAAATATATGTATGGTGTTGTTAAGGGTAGGGGAGTACCGTAGGAAAACAGATTTATTACCGTACAAAACAATTAAAATTAATGAATGTCAACAAAGGACAGGAACAACATGATATTGGAACAGTTTATTTATCCAGGCGAACACAGATACAGAGTCGATTAAAAAAAATCATAATATTAACATGGCTGAGCCAGTTGAGAGCCTGAGCTACCTTTTAGGCACCTGATATATACATGTACTGTACATTTATCTGAAGGAAGTATTATGTAACATTTAGTATCATCTGGAATAGTACATATAGTATGGTGGTAATAAGAACATATCAGAATGTTACCACAGTTATCACTTCGATATTTATTTATATATATTTTTTTTTACATTTATATTATAAGTATATGCATAATTTACAGTGGAAATTTGAAAGCAAATGTGGTAAGGAAGGGAAGTAGTACAACACGGGTTGGATTATGGTAAAACAAGAGGACAGAGCTGTCAGGATTATGTCTAGTTGGCAAATTTATTGTTTTCAATGTGCACGGGGGAGGGGGGATTATGGGAACAATAACATCAACAAAGGGAAAAGTGGTGTGGGAGAGTATAGTGCAAGACAAGTGTAGAAAATGAGATGTACCACACACACACACACACACACACACACACACACACACACACACACATCCTATCTCAGCACACAAAGTGAATCCTTAATCTGTCCACAATAATTACAATGTACCATGTTAATTAACTGTGCAGTATGTTATGTTGAATCGTCAGATCAGCTCATACATGACCCCACTGAACACAATACACAAGTCATTCCTCCAGGATTCTCTATAGTTTGTCCAAATTTTTCTGTTTAATTCTCTCACTTCCATATCTTCATCTCTGCTGTCATAAATCTTTTAACCAAACTCTCATTTGCTACACGCTTTATAATTATGCCCATACCACCATGATAAACTCTCATTCATTCAGCTTTCTAGAAAAAAGATTATACACACATGAATAACAAAATATAAAATAGACTGAGATATTGAGAATAACAGGTCGAAAACACCACTAACAGCAGTCACAAAAGAGGGACCAGCAGGGGCAGCAGTACCTTGGGGAACACCGCGACATCACGATATAAATGGTCGCGTCAGTGTACTCGACCCCTCATGTATCTTACTACCTCCCAAACCCCTCACCTCCACACATTTCCGTCCTTGCCTCCCTCCGTCCAGCCTCCATAATGCCTCTGGCCAACTTCCATCCAGCTCCATGCTATGAGTCATATATACCAACGCCTCCATCATAATTAGTCTCCGTGGTACCGACTTAAAATGTAGTATATGCCACAATGACACCATAACTTTGACTCGTAAAATATTTCTTTGTTTATTTCAATACCCGGGGCATATGACGAGATTTCCCCCCCCCCCCCCTCTCTCTCTCTCTCTCCAGTGTGATTTATGACCGAGCAGTAGAAAATAATATCTTGCCCGCGTATTGCACACGTGACTCGAGAGAGTAACTGCAAGCATTTGTTTTGACTCGCAATTTACGTGTTGGATGTACTGTAGTGTACCGGTGGCTGGATAGTTCTCTTTTCTTGTTTTCACACATTATGGTGTCAGTAAGAGATCCTCACATCAGAGTACGCTGGAATGTTACATGATACTAAAATATGGTCGATGCACCTTGATTACCGCTGAGCTTTCTGGGTAATGATACCTTTGGTTGCTTTTAGTCAGCTGGATACACGCTACTGATGTGAGTGATGTTACTTGTCTTGCGTGAGAGAGGCATTTTTTCAAGGGAGACTTAAAGTTGTAATGCTAGCTTATGATTAATGAATTAATCTATATATCATTTCATTCTTCATATATGCGCCTATTTCTTCTATTTATTTATTTATCAATTCATTTTAATGTATATTGGTGTCGTTTTCCCTCGTTCACCGTCACATTAAACTAAAGCACCAGGAGAGGAGGCGAACGTTCACCTGTTTGGGGCAACATACAATAACTCTTCGCTAACATGACGATAACAAATCTTAGTGATCTTCAAAACATGACAAGTTTAAACCAATGTTAATGTGTATATTAATGTATTTTATAATATTCTCTCTCTCTCTCTCTCTCTCTCTCTCTCTCTCTCTCTCTCTCTCTCTCTCTCCCCACGGTAAAGACGGCAAGCTAGTTCTTGACGTACAGTATATTCAAGTCGACTGAATTTTAAATGATGTTTGAAAGTGTGTCGCGTAGGTAGTAAGGCACGTCTGAGTGTTTGAACGAAAAATATGCATCACACACAGACAAGAGGGTATTCAGACAGGCAGGTAGGCAGACAGACAGACACGCACTCACACACACACACACATGCACACACACACACACACACACACACACACACAAACACACACACACACACACACACTTGAAGCAATTACTATAACAGAGTTCTGTTAATACTTGACCAGGTGGTGAAGACCATGCAATACTGACACCCAGTGACAGTGGACATAGTGGTTGATAACTTGGGTGTGCATGGTAGGGGGCGTGGTGTGTGTGGGAAAGGGGGCGTGGTGTGTGTGGGAAGGGGGCGTGGTGTGTGTAGGAGGAGGGGCGTGGTGTGTGTAGGAGGGGGGCGTGGTGTGTGTGGGAAGGGGGCGTGGTGTGTGTGGGAAGGGGGCGTGGTGTGTGTAGGAGGAGGGGCGTGGTGTGTGAAGGAGGAGGGGCGTTGTGTCTGTGGGAGGGGGGGCGTGGTGTGTGTGGGAGGGGGGCGCGGTGTGTGTAGGAGGAGGGGCGTGGTGTGTGTGTGTGTGTGTGTGTGTCTGTGTGGGAGGGGGCGTGATGTGCGTGGCAGGGAAGGCGTGGTGTGTGTGTGTGGGTGGGGGGGCATGACAGGGCGATATATATACATGCCAGGGAAATGTTGTGGATGTGGATGGAAACGAGGGAGATTTGATGATGTGTGTGTATGTGTGTGTGTGTGTGTGCGGAAGGCATGAAAGAGTGGGAGATATGAGCAGGTGGGTGGGAGGCGTGTAGGCGTGGGTGGAGGGAAGGCGTGTGGGCGTGGCAGGTTCTCCTTGAGGAAGGTCACACAGCCGCGGGCCAGACTAAAGGCGACAGTTCCACTACAACGCCACAGCTCCAGACCTTGAATGGTCCTATCCAGCCTTAAGCTCCTGCACCACACACGGTACAGTAACGGTACACACTTACTAATATGGTACAGTGGCGGTACACAATTACTAGCACGGTACAGTGGCGGTACACAATTACTGACACGGTACATTGGCGGTACACACTTAACATAGTACAGTGGCGGTACACAATTACTAGCACGGTACAGTGGCGGTACACAATTACTAGCAAAGTACAGTGGCGGTACACACTAACATGGTATAGTGGCGGTACACAATCATTGACACGGATACAGTTGCGGTCAACAATTACTAACATGGTACATTTGCAGCACACACAATTTCTAACACGGTACAGTATAGCAGGCGGGATACAGAGACGGTATAAGAACAATACAGACATACAGAAAGGTGCAACAACGGTACTGGAAGGTAGATGGGTTAACAGACACGGTACAGACAGATGGTCCAGATAACATTGACAGGTACGGTACAGGTAACACGACTAAAACATTACAGAGTGATTGGAAGAGTACAGACAATTATTGGAATGGTACAGACAGTGATTGGAATGGTACAGACAGTGATTGGAAGGGTACAGACAGTGATTGGAATGGTACAGACAATTATTGGAATGGTACAGACAGTGATTGGAATGGTACAGACAGTGATTGGAATGGTACAGACAGTGATTGGAATGGTACAGACAGTGATTGGAAGGGTACAGGCAGTGATTGGAATGGTACAGACAGTGATTGGAATGGTACAGACAGTGATTGGAAGGGTACAGACAGTGATTGGAAGGGTACAGACAGTGTGATTGGAATGGTACAGACGGTGATTGGAAGGGTACAGACAGTGATTGGAAGGGTACAGACAGCGTGATTGGAAGGGTACAGACAGTGATTGGAAGGGTAGACTACAGACAGCGTGATTGGAATGGTACAGACAGTGATTGGAAGGGTACAGACAGTGATTGGAAGGGTACAGACAGTGTGATTGGAAGGGTACAGACAGTGTGATTGGAAGGGTACAGACAGTGATTGGAAGGGTACAGTGTGATTGGAATGGTACAGACAGTGTGATTAGAATAGTACAGACAGTGATTGGAATGGTACAGACAGTGATTGGAAAGGTACAGACAGCGTGATTGGAAGGGTAGACTACAGACAGCACGCCTATTAATGGGTGTAATATATAACTTGAATTTATCTTTTTTATTTCTCTTTCCCCCCCATCCTCCCCCTTTTTCATTCTCTCTTTTTACCTCCCTCATTCTCTTCCATTTCTCTCATTCTCACTATTTTCTTCCACTCCTCCTCCTTCTCTCCCACTCCTTCCTATACATATTAGATTCTACCCTTTTCTCTCTCATCAGCCCATTTATCAAACTGTGGAAATATGTCCTCAATCTTCACCCGGATCCTCTCTCTCTCTCTCTCTCTCTCTCTCTCTCTCTCTCTCTCTCACATTCACCAGACCATGAAAACGTGTTCTCACTCTCGTCCACCGGGAAAAAATTAAACTGCCTCAACCATCGAGTTTTGTACGAGTAATAATTACCATCACCAGAGCACGACTGTTCCCCCAGCAGCTGTGTCAGGCGCATTTACTTAATGAAATTATGTGGAAAAATTATATGAAATTCCGAACAAGTCTAACAAACTAATAATAACATGGGACAGATACGACGAGAGGGAATCTTTTATCTATGTTAATGAAAATGATGTTATGTTTGTTTATGTAAATGAATTAACGTGTAGAATTTGTTTTATGCATTGTATAATCACAACACGACATAACTGTCCTTGTACACACCATAACTCAAAGTCTCTCGAATTCAACATCCAAATTCAAAAAAAAAGTGGATCACATGAAGAATATCCCTCTAGTTTATCACATCATATGACTAAACATCCTGACCTAACCTAACCTAACCTAACTTAACCTAACCTAACCTAACCTAACCTAACCTAACCTAACCTAACCTAACTTAACCTAACCTAACTTAACCTAACCTAACCTAACCTAACTTAACCTAACCTAACCTAACCTAACCTAACCTAACCCCCAGATAGCTTTAGGGTGCTTAACAATCAGATGAAATACTGTAAGCTGGAGGGATAATCTTTAAGTGAGACAAAATTAGTTCACGCTTGGTCATTCGTTTCTTGTTTTTTTTTTCTCGTAAGTTAAAATCTTCACACGAGCCTCACATTATATCCCTCCTTAACGTCTGGATACAGGAACGAGCATCCAAACTCTCCTCATACTGTCATGGCAAAAAACCCATCTAAATAAATCACATGTCTTTATCATTGATTCTTCCCTCACTGACAACATTCCTCCCCTTCATTCCCATCATTCAGTTTGCTCTCTCTCTCTCTCTCTCTCTCTCTCTCTCTCTCTCTCTCTCTCTCTCCTTGTTCTACTTTAATAACCAATATTCTGATGAAATTTATGCTTGTGATCCACGTTATTGTACACTGAATCCAGACCATCTGTTTTGTGCTTCAGTGGCTGTCGTCAATACACTTATGAAACGCCGTGTGTGTGTGTGTGTGTGTGTGTGTGTGTGTGTGTGTGTGTGTGTGTGTGTGAGCGTTCCTGTAATTCTCAAGTGTTGTTTCTCTAACTATGGAACTCCCTGCATACGCCTTTCATTCCTCATATGATCGGTAGCTCACAGAGTAGGACATACCAGGCACGTTCTAACACCCAATAGTCAATAAACATTTAACCTGCCATAAGACCACACACACACACACACACACACACACACACACACACACACACAATTCCTGATATTGTTTCATTTTTCTCTTCCCTACGAGATTACAAGGAAAGGTCTGCTTTAATGTAGGGCACGATGTTGGCAGCGTCATTTGATTGTAGTTGTAGTGGTGGTATTATTATCATTATTTTTTAGTAGTAGTAGTAGATGTTGTTTGTTTTTGTTGTCGTCGTCGTCGCAGTAGTAATAGTAGCAGTAGTAGTCGTAGTAGTAGTAGTAATAGTACAGATGCATATCTCTTAATATCCCTACCAGAAACACATAATAATAATAATAATAATAATAATAATAATAATAATAATAATAATAATAATAATAAAATAATAATAATAAAATAATAATAATAATAATAATAATAATAATAATAATTATAAAATAATAATAATAGTAATAATAATAATAATAATAATAATAATATTGAGACGATAAACAGGTCAGGCGAGGAGTGTCAACGTGATCGAGGTTTAGCCAAATGTTTCTTTTGACCGCCAGAATCCCTTGACGTCATAAAATTCCACCAATAGCACGCTTCACCTTCCGACGTCATGATCTGTTTAGAATCCAATTGGGGGGACATTAGTATGTGACGTCACAGTAGGCACAGTTCCACCAATCGTAATAAATAACGTTGATGCCTCGTAAATTTTGCCAATTAGCTGCTCCTAAACTCATGATCTCATGGAATGTTAGGTACATTACTTGCAGTTCTTTTAGCCAATCACCATCTTTGGTACCATAACCTTGCACGACGGAAGTTCACCCAATCAGTGGCCCGGGATCTACAAAATCATATGCTGTCAACCTCAGCCAATTAGTGACAAGAAGCCCAGTGACGCCTTCCGGTCATCCAATCAGCGACTGTCACCTACATCCAGCTAAACGATAATTACATCTTTTTACGTAACATTTTTATCGAACCAGAAATATACCAATTAATACTCTTTATATACAGTAATATCTACGTTGATAAGAGACTGTCAACACGATAAAAAAAATATTTAAAAAACTATATAGTAATTTAATATTTTTAAGTTATTGGGAGAACCTGTGTGGTGTGGAGAAGGCTGCCTCAAGTACAACCTCCAATTAGTGAATATCTTGAAGAGGGGAGAAATATTATAGTGTAGCAACTTTCATATTTTAAACTCTGACACATGACTGGTACTTCTAAAGATAGTGAAAAGTAATTATTTACGAGTTCCTTCACGTAGTGTGTTCGTGTATACAAACAAACACACAAACATACACTTACAGACAAATCATAAGAGATCACAACGAAATAACAGACAAGAACAGATTTCAGTACACAATACACAAACCAGCTTCTATTTCACCAATAATGTATAACACAGTACCCACATGTACACCACCTACCGCTAATTACTGTACAACATCACATTCTTACTGCCTGCTCTTCGCCATGTTAATTCCGGTAAGTGTATATTCTATATAGAGATGATGCTTCTTTTCTTTCAGTGTTCAGTCGACCCAACTTTCGCCTTTCATAACTTGACTGAATTATAATTTCGTGCGTGAGGATGCTTTTAGAAGACCAACTTAACCCAATCTATACCTTCGTTTGTTGGTGTTAGTCAGCTCTGTCAACTGTAATCCTGAATAACTGACGAACTTTACAAACTTTTGGGTATAAGTTGCTGTAGTTTGCGTTGGACGTATAAGCCACCCTCGCTAACGCAGCTGAATACCAATAGTGTTTTCTGACAGAGTTTTGACTACCCAATCCCTGACCTAACCGAATATGTTTTGTGTATGAGGGAGATTTACCTTCTAAAACAGTTTAACGTGTCCAATATGCTGGCTATTTTTAGTTTACTCAGTTTCCTCCCATTCTCATCCGACTGACAATATTTTTCGCTGATGAGGGGTTTCCTTTTCCATGTGTGGCTTAACCTAACCATCGTACAGTTGTTGGTCGCTGTTGCTTCGTTGAGTCAGTTGTCCTTCAGCGTAGCAGTGTGTGGCAAGTCCATATATTTTTGTCACCCCCTAAAAGACAAACATTCAATTGACGTTCCGAGGTGTGTGTGTCTTTGATGTGTTACGGTTTTTATCCTTTGATCTGCGTGTGTGTGTGCGTGTGTGTGTATGTGTATGTGTGTGTGTGTGCGTGTGAATAAATATCTTCACGCCATTAAAAATTCACCATAACCCACATATTAAAAAATAATCTAGTCGTCATTTCTGGGCAGCTTCTCAATTCACAATAAACAATAAATGTTTTGTACATTAATCTCATCCACGCTTCACCTGCCGCTCATCTCGTATTCAAATTAATCGCTTAAGAGTGCTGGCTAATTTGCATATTTAGTCTGTATTTCATGTCAGGTCTAATTACGTTTAAATTTTTTAAAACGTTACTTAGGTTCAATACAATAAAGTTCCTCTTCTTTTTTTTTATTATCAAAACAGTTACGTTTTTATTTATCTGAGACTTCCATATACATCTTAGGTCAAAGGTCAAACTTTTTTCCAATATACAAAGGCTCTTATTAAATTATTTACAGTAAGGAAAATAATTGCAAGTATCCAAGATTAAAATATCCTCAGAAGTTCAAAGTGAGAGACGGAGATAGAGAGACAAAGAAAGTAGCAGAAAAAGAAAAATGAAGTTAGGAAAGAAGACACAGCAGCGAAAGAGAGAGGCAGATTAAAGAATAGGTAGAGAAAGACAAAGAGAAAAATTGAGACAGACAGAAAAAGCAATTCACACTTCAGGTACAAATATTTCAACACATCGACTAGTTTAAGACAGCTGCACACACACACACACACACACACAGGCGGCTTACGACAATCCCCACAAGTAGATGGAGAAACCTTTGTCATGTGTACAATTTTGTCAACTCTTTAAAATGCAAAAGATCACGAAAAATCTTTATAGCAGTGATTAACAATTAATTGGTAGTAGGTAGTAGGCAGCTATCAAACAGGGAGGTACTACCACCTGAGAAGATATTGGAAGCATAATGTGTTGTCTAATGGTAGACCCTGCTGCCATATGTGACCAAAACCCAGGTTGCTCATCCGACTTTCTGCCTCATTTACACACAATTTGCATTTCTTTATGGTTCTTTATTATTATTATTATTATTATTATTATTATTATTATTACTATTATTATCATTATTATTATTATTCCCCCCCCCCCCCCCCCAGTGACCTGTACCCGGGTCGGCTAATCCCCATAAAAAAGTAATAATAATACGAATCGATTATCCTTCAGTAAGATAAAAGGAATACCAACATTTTACGCCTCTACCCAAATTCTTTTTTCCAGGAGCACGAATTCCGTTTCCAGTTAAATCAGACAAAAGAAAAAACCGTATCAGCATAAATTCAAATATTCTATATCTGCCTGAGGTAAACTAAACATATCTCTTGGTTTTTATATATTTGTAAAGCCTGGATTTTTTTATGTAAGTGACCGAAAGATTCGTTTTGAAAATTCTGTAATTATTAATCTGGAGCTTTGTGAGACCTTTGTTATAGTAATTCCCAGACCCGTGTGTAACTTTGGTAAGAAATAATGGCAAGGACTCTCTCTCTCTCTCTCTCTCTCTCTCTCTCTCTCTCTCTCGCTCTCTCTCTCTCTCTCTCTCTCTCTACTCAAACAATCCTTAACCTTACCAACACGTTATATCCTTTACCACACCAGAAACGTAAACAAACCTAATACTCCTTTTATATGTATTCAACTAAAACCATTGTCGTGGTCTTGAGTCAGCCACGTGAATAAAGCCTTCTGGTGGTCTTGAGTCAGCCACGTGAATAAAGCCGTCTGGTGGTCTTGAAGCAGCCACTTGAATTAAAGCCTTCTAGTGGTCTTGTGGCAGTCACTTGAATTAAAGCATTCTAGTGGTCTTGAGGCAGTCACTTGAATAAAGCCGTCTGGTGGTCTTGAGGCAGTCACTTGAATAAAGCCGTCTGGTGGTCTTGAGGCAGTCACTTGAATAAAGCCGTCTGGTGTCTTGAGGCAGTCACTTGAATAAAGCCGTCTGGTGGTCTTGAGGCAGTCACTTGAATAAAGCCTTCTAGTGGTCTTGAGGCAGTCACTTGAATAAAGCCTTCTGGTGGTCTTGAGGCAGTCACTTGAATAAAGCCTTCTGGTGGTCTTGAGGCAGCCACTTCAATAAAGCCTTCTAGTGGTCTTGAGGCAGCCACTTGAATTAAAGCCTTCTAGTGGTCTTGAGGCAGCCACTTCAGTAAAGCCTTCTAGTGGTCTTGAGGCAGTCACTTGAATAAAGCCTTCTAGTGGTCTTGAGGCAGTCACTTGAATTAAAGCCTTCTAGTGGTCTTGAGGCAGCCACTTCAGTAAAGCCTTCTAGTGGTCTTGAGGCAGTCACTTGAATTTAAGCCTTCTAGTGGTCTTGAGGCAGCCACTTGAATTAAAGCCTTCTAGTGGTCTTGAGGCAGCCACTTCAGTAAAGCCTTCTTGTGGTCTTGAGGCAGCCACTTGAATTAAAGCCTTCTAGTGGTCTTGAGGCAGTCACTTGAATAAAGCCTTCTGGTGGTCTTGAGGCAGTCACTTGAATTAAAGCCTTCTAGTGGTCTTGAGGCAGTCACTTGAATAAAGCCTTCTGGTGGTCTTGAGGCAGCCACTTGAATTAAAGCCTTCTAGTGGTCTTGAGGCAGTCACTTGAATTAAAGCAACCTAGTGGTCTTGAGGCAGTCACTTGAATTAAAGCCTTCTAGTGGTCTTGAGGCAGCCACTTGAATTAAAGCCTTCTAGTGGTCTTGAGGCAGTCACTTGAATTAAAGCCTTCTAGTGGTCTTGAGGCAGCCACTTGACTAAAGCCTTCTAGTGGTCTTGAGGCAGCCACTTGAATTAAAGCCTTCTAGTGGTCTTGAGGCAGCCACTTGAATAAAGCCTTCTAGTGGTCTTGAGGCAGCCACTTGAATTAAAGCCTTCTAGTGGTCTTGAGGCAGCCACTTGAATTAAAGCCTTCTAGTGGTCTTGAGGCAGCCACTTGAATAAAGCCTTCTAGTGGTCTTGAGGCAGCCACTTGAATAAAGCCTTCTAGTGGTCTTGAGGCAGCCACTTGAATTAAAGCCTTCTGGTGGTCTTGAGGCAGCCACTTGAATAAAGCCTTCTAGTGGTCTTGAGGCAGCCACTTCAATAAAGCCTTCTGGTGAATGGATAATTAAGACTCATTTACATATCAACGGAAATTACAATACCTGATTATAATCTTGCAATCGCTGCGTCTAGTCCTCGACCGAGATTCGCAGGGATTTGTACGATATGTTTCCTCCTAATAGTAACGTAATGACGTACCTAACTTATTCATTTCAAGCTGTGGCACAAATATGGGGAGAAAATGGCGCCCACATTACGCTGAGACGCTACCGTAGGGGAAAAAATATCTTACGACCATTTAAAGTTCTTGGTCATGATAAACATATTACGAACATGAATTATACAGGAACATATTCTACGATAGCTTTTTTTAATCCTGAATAACATTACCATAGTTGCATATTGTCTTGTATGAACACGTATAGATATACCTAATCTTGATTTGCATGTGAGCGCTCTACAATAACTGTTTCCAATCGTCTGTCATATGAATCATTGAAACGAGATCCTACGATAGATGCTTCTCATCCAATCATATGAACTCACTCAACCATAGCTCCTCCCAATCCTGAATTAGATGTTACCATAATCTACAATACCAGTCTCCGATCCTTTACATAAGAATAATTATGATTAACAGATAGTACGATAGAAATGATGTTTAAATTCATACATACAACTGTAACTCTTCCTCAATCTGATGTGGCTCTCATCAGACTACGATGTTCATTTCCTGTGCTAATTTGCATACTACTAGATCCGACAATTACTGTTCCCAACGTTCATTTACATATCAATAGATTCAAACTGCTGCTTCTAATCCTGACTTACATACGATTGTTGTTTACAATCCCTGTTAGTTTTCTGATGTTTCGATACGGCAAGCAAATGTTGACTCCATTGTAGTTTATTTCTTTACATGACTCGTATTACGACAAATCCTGCGACCATCCTTCCCAGTCCTGATTGACACATGACCAAATCTTACGAAAATCCTCCCAAATCCTACGACTAATCCTTCTCAAACCTGATTTACATAATACCAACTCCTCGAGCATTCCTTTTCAATCCTAATTTGCATCTGAACAGCTCTTCCTCTTTCTAGCAATACAAATTAAGGAAGCCTTGAGATCCTTCATATATTATTCTTCCCTTAAGGCTCCGGCAGGAATAATTCAGTGGCTGAGCGACTCCTTCAGGATGAATAGGATCCTGGCGAGAAGTTTATGTTGTTTTGATCAGGAGCTGAGTTGAACAGGAGTATTTTTTCTTCTTACATTTATTTTTAGTATTTAGTCTATATTTTTTTCCCCACATATAACACCGTCTCTCCCACACAGTGCACCTTCACCTCACCACACCAACATCCACCTCACCCCCCCCCCCCACCCACACACAACACCGTCTCTCCCACACAGTGCACCTTCACCTCACCACACTAACATCCACCTCACCCCCCCCCCCACCCACACACAACACCGTCTCTCCCACACAGTGCACCTTCACCTCACCACACCAACATCCACCTCACCCCCCCCCCCACCCACACACAACACCGTCTCTCCCACACAGTGCACCTTCACCTCACCACACCAACATCCACCTCACCCCCCCCCACCCACACACAACACCGTCTCTCCCACACAGTGCACCTTCACCTCACCACACCAACACCCACCTCACCCCCCCCCACCCCCACACACAACACCGTCTCTCTCACACAGTGCACCTTCACCTCACCACACCAACATCCCACCTCACCCTCCCCCCCACCCACACACAACACCGTCTCTCCCACACAGTGCACCTTCACCTCACCACACCAACATCCACCTCACCCCCCCCCCACCCACACACAACACCGTCTCTCCCACACAGTGCACCTCCACCTCACCACACCAACATCCACCTCACCCCCCCCACCCACACACAACACCGTCTCTCCCACACAGTGCACCTTCACCTCACCACACCAACAACCACCTCACCCCCCCCCCCACCCACACACAACACCGTCTCTCCCACACAGTGCACCTTCACCTCACCACACCAACATCCACCTCACCCCCCCCCCCCCCCCACCCACACACAACACCGTCTCTCCCACACAGTGCACCTTCACCTCACCACACCAACATCCACCTCACCCCCCCCCACCCACACACAACACCGTCTCTCCCACACAGTGCACCTTCACCTCACCACACCAACATCCACCTCACCCCCCACACACATAATACTCTATTCCAACTTGGGTCTGGTACTGCTTGTAAGGCTTGAGGTATTGTAGGAGCGGGAGGGAGCCAGAACTCACCTACAAGATCCCTTAGAACTTAATCTCATGAGCGAGGGGAAGATGATGCTTTTCCATACCATAGGATAAGGACAGATGTCCAATGGTAAAACTAGGCGAGAAAATGACCCTTATGGTCACGCCGCCCTTTAAACAAGGGCAGAAAATCCTGCTAACCCACGCTATCGAACAGAGACGGAAATCCAGCGACATTACTGAGGGAATTGAGTTTAAGTTGAAACTACCTGTTGACTGGGCAAGATCCTGCTATCCCATATCATCAAATAAGGGCAAATATCCCGGTAAATAGGTGAGAAGATGATCTCTATAGGTACACCACCTTCCAGACGTATGAAATCCTGCCATTTCATACAATATCATACTGGCAGATCTCCCAAAATAAAGTCGAGGAAAGTAAACCTCACATTCACCTCTTGAACGGTGGCAAGAAACAGCAATTCTTCGCCATCCAACAAGATCGAATCTCTTACTATAGGACCCAAGAAAATTAGACTTGTATAATAGGATGGATCTAAAGAATGATTTGTAAAAGAATAATCGAAGTGTTGAGTCAAATGTAGATGACTGCCTTATGATGGTGTCGTAGCAGTAGTGACGGTAGTGTGGAGGTAGTTATGGTATTGAAGACGTAATTATGAAGTTGTAGATGTAGTTATAGCTACACAGAAGTAGTTATGGTGTTTGTAGTCGTAGTCGTGGTGTCGTACAGGTCGTTATGGACTCCTAAACTGTTGTTAACTGATGTGGGAGCCAGGGTTGGGATTTACACATGGTCGTACGATGATTAGGTAAAAAATAATACCATCAACGCCAGTGGTGGAAAATTACTAACTATCTGTAATCCAGTAAAAGTAGAATTGCTCGTCGAAAACACTAATCGAGAAGAAATACAATTACTAGCCTAAAAAAGTTAATCGAATGAAAGTATAAATTCCTGATATATGAAAAGTAATGTATTGGACAAGATAAAACTAATTGCCTTCTTAAGCTTATCTGATGAAAAACAATAACCTGCGTAAACCTTATTAGAAAAAAATTATTATTCTCCTTAAGACATATAAACTTATATTTAATACTATATACTGTACTTTATCTATTATACTATTAATCCCATTGCCAGCTAGATCAAGTTCTAGATACGTATAATGTGGAAAAATAAAACACTTGTAACAGTTACCCCTAGAAGCAATTTAATTTACTCAAAAAACGTCCCACTAGAATTAACTAATATTAACTCCTGTATTTCTATGTATGACAACACTGGGTTTTTTTTAATATACAGGTATATATTTAAATAAAATCTATTCCTCTATTTGTAAGCACATTTGTAAATTACATATGAAATTAATTTTCTTCCAGTCATCTGATAATGAATATAAAACTTGGCTAGGTTATTCAATCGATCTTATCCCAGTGTTGATCTTGTTAAACTCTTTACGTGGTTCACTGTAGACACACTCCTCTCCTCTCACCAGTTGCAGAAGACACAGACAAGATGTATAAATTTACAAAAAACATCTTCTTTACTTGATTATTGCTACGAAAATGTAATAAAAGCCAATAATAAGAAGCAGAATATTCAGACGGAAGAAAGGCATTAACTCTTCCATAATTTGAGTTAATTTGGGATCGTTTGTGTTTAATGAGCAATTGGAGTTAATAATGTAGTTAACGGACCACTGAATTACGTACAACAAACGTGAGAATAACATGCCTCTTGAAGGTAATGAGAGGAGAGGGAGTGGTGTGAAGTAGTGGTGAGGGGAAATGGTGATGAAGTTAGTGGTGAAGGGCTTTAGTAATTAGGGTAGTGGTGAAGGGAAGAACAGTAGTATGTATGTATGTATGTATGTACTGTTATGTATATGGCGACCTGTGGTGTAATGGTCAGCATTCTCGCCTCGCAAGCGAGTGGACCCGTGTTCGATCACCGGGCAGGGTGAAACTATGGGCAAGTTTCTTTACGCCATTTGCCTCTGTCTACCCAGCAGTAATTGGGAACCTGGATGTTCATCGATTTTCGGATCGTATTCCGGGGTATTGGTTAGCCAGTGCAGTTGGCAAGTTGTCCGGTCTTCTCGGACGATTCCTTGACACTGGGTCATGCAACTCGTTAACTCAGGGTGCAGGTTGTGTTGGCGACAGCTTCTACACCTTAAACAAATTCCCGCCTAGGTGGCTCTATGGCCGGCCATCCTCATTACACGAGGGGAAACCAATATTATTATTACTGTTATGTACGTATGTGTATAACGATCTACCCATTCGTCTATATCTATCTAGCTATCTATCTATCTTTCTACCCTCAGTATGTGTGTCAAAAAAATTCTCTTCACATTGTATCCAAATTTACACTTCGTCCTATACAACGTCAATGTAACAAAAGGAATACTAAACGAAACGAACAACTGAGGCGTAAAAATGCCGATTCGTTGTGTATGTAAATGTGCAGATGGAATTCGACTAACCAAGTGAAAAAAAAAACTGTTCGGTCGTTGATACAAAGAACAAAATCTATTGGGTTTTTTTTGGTAAATGTGTTTATGTGCTTGGTTGGGTGGTTGTGTGTTGGTATGGAGGGATGGATGGTATGGCGTGTGTGTGTGGAGAGAGATAGAAGGTGACTGATTATTTCTATGTCTGGCGCCTATCATCTTTAAGCATGTAATATAATAGCACTATGTCCCCTTAGTACACCGACGGAACAAAGTACAACACCACTGTTCACTTGTTTTATGTACAGTCTCTCTCTCTCTCTCTCTCAGATACAGTACACACGGCCTGAAGTACACTCACTCATAACACTCTCTTTACTGGAAGGGCCGGGCGGGGGGGAGTCGATGAATTTCAGAACGAACACTGCGACTCCTGTTGTCTGGATAGGGTTGTCAAAATCCTTCGTCCATTGTCATATTGCATAACCCAATTCTGTAATAGAAGATACACACACACACACACAAATATACACACACACACACACAAATATATACACACACACAATAGAAGATACACACACACAAATATACATACATACACACACACACACACACACAATCAGTCTACTACAAACTCCTGTAACTTGCACCTATCTCGAAGACCTGGCACAAGTTGCGTTAGGGGGTAGACTGGTGGAAAAGATTTCTCAGTCAGCCAGTCACTCCACTACTGTACCCTGAGAACTAACCAACGCAACTAAGTATTCTTTTCATCTGTAGTTGTAATTTATTTAATGAGACGATACTCAACAAAATTGTATCACTCTGTAGCGGCAAAAAATGTATCACTGTAGCAAAATAAGTTACGTAGATTAACTGGACGACGATAAACAAAAGTAATTATACCAATCAATAACAACTACTCGTGCTGCACCAAATAAGAAGAGTGTACTTAACGCGTGAGTTATAGTGACAGTTATGGTGGACTGTGGGGCTGTGATGGTGAAAAACAACCTGTTAATGATTACTATAGTGTTTAACCCAGCGTATTAATGTACACTTACTTTTTTTTCCTCGTCATTTTTTTTATATTTTATTCTTCTTCGTCTTTATCATTGCTATTATTACTATTATTGTTCTCATTATCATCATTATTAATATTATTATGATTATCGTTTAAACTACAATAAACTGGGTACTTCACCATCTCTCATAGTCATTCCTCACCCATTCTTAGTGCCGTACGACAGTTTGGGAGATAGCTGAATTAGCCGTCACATACTTTCTATAACAGGTAAACAGTACTGGCGGGCTTATGATGTACACAACTTTCTTACCATCCTCCTTAAAAATAAGAACACCTGTTTTTACCTGTTTTCATCCCCCCTCCCCCCCTTCAGATAAGATTACCCCACGTCATAAGATTCTTGACGACAGATGGACAAACAGACGCTGATCCATGATTCCATAATATACAAAAGATATAACACTGTTCTTAGGTCTTGTCATGTACACCAACTTTGAGTATAACAGATCAGGGTCAGTATGAACGATGACGTCAGATTCAGAAATTATTCGGAGACACTTGATCATCTCCACCAATCACCGGCCAGCTTGAGGCAATTAATCAGTTAATGAGCAATTACTAAGATGGGTGATTCTAATTTCGATTTCCCCCGGGTTATTATTGGAGGAGACGGTGTACTATTAGTCACACTAGCTTTGTCTGTCTGTCTGTCTGTCTCTCTCACACTAACCTAACTAGCCTCCCTCTAATACACAAGTGTTACCTAACTTACCACCCAAGCTCCCCCACTAGTTTAACTAATCAATGGCCCTTTCTTCCCCCATCTACAGTATTATCCAACTCGTCCAACCACGTTATCAACCATCTATTTTACTCTCCCCTCACACAGGTTAGCGTCTACCCAAGAAACCCTTCAAATAGCTAAACTAACCATCTATCCCTTTCTCCTACCCACAGAGGCTAGAAGTTTAACCTAATTATGTCTAACTCAACTAACCATCAATCCTCTCTCCCATCCACAGAGGCTAGTGTCCCCACGAGAGCAGCTGATGGAGGCACTGCTGGCCGGTGAGGACGTCCTGGAGGAGGTGTGTGAAGGACGCAGCTGTACCGCCAACGAGCAGTGCTGTTCCGGCCACCTCTGCGTCGAGTTTGATGGAGGTGAGTCATTAGTCATCCTCATGTACAACAGTTGTTATCTTTTGGGGGGGGGGGGTTATATTCTTGTTGCACGGGGAATGGTTAAGATCATCCTCGTGTATGTAAGATTTTCCTCGTGTAAGTCAAGATTTTCCTGGTGAAAGTCAAGATTTTCCTCCTGTAAGTCAAGATTTTCCTGGTGTAAGACAAGATTTTCCTCGTGTAAGTCAAGATTTTCCTCGTGTAAGTCAAGATTTTCCTCGTGTAAGTCAAGATTTTCCTCCTGTAAGTCAAGATTTTCCTGGTGTAAGACAAGATTTTCCTGGTGTAAGTCAAGATTTTCCTCGTGTAAGTCAAGATTTTCCCTCGTGTAAGTCAAGATTTTCCTCGTGTAAGTCAAGATTTTCCTCGTGTAAGTCAAGATTTTCCTCGAGCAGTTACATCTATTCTTACCACAAGGAATTCAGTCAACGTCATCTTGTCTCTGGGATCATCTCCTTATGAGACAAAGTCAAAATAAAAATCCACATATGAGTTTCCAAGAAAGCTGTCAAGTCTTATAAAATTAAAAAGATATCGTCAGTCTTATGTTATATAAAATCAAACAAAAGAAAGAAAATCACGAAAGAAATTATGAAAGTGAAAATATAAATCAGTGTGAGAGGTTCGGTGTACAGACTTTGCTTCCTTCCCACGTTCGAATGACTTAACATTTACTGTACTGTATATCGCTGTTTCATCTTTTAAATAGATTAGTAGTAGTAGTTGTAGTAGTTGTAGTAGTAGTAGTAGTAGTAGTAGTAGTAGTTGTAGTAGTAGTATAATCATTATTATTATTTTACTTATTTATTCTTTTTTTATTATTATTATTATTTACAAATAGTTATTACGTGATCGCTATCAGAATCAGAAACATTATTTGACAAACCAATGTTATTAAAGGGAATCCGTCATCTATTGCCAGGAAAGAGCAGGTCAACAGGTGATCACGTCATAATAACGTAATTAGAGTTGACCAACAGGTGTTACGGTTTACGACTAGTAAATATATATACTACAACGTAAGCCAGTAGAGGTGGGGGAAAGCATCGCTGGGGTATTATTACTATACGATAAAAGAACACGTTTAAAAGGGTTTATCTCTCTCTCTCTCTCTCTCTCTCTCTCTCTCTCTCTCTCCAACTCTGAGAAAAAATGTCACACACACACACACACACACACACACATCTGGAAAAGAGACACACACACAGACAGATAGAACGACATAGAAAGAAACTCAGAATGAATGTCCATGAGCACAAGTGTGTATATTTGGAAACGTTCCCACCGGCATGTTTATGTCATATTGTGTCTAGTATATGTCATGTCACGTGAAAACATAATGGTGAGTGAAGCATTTGTGTCGTGCGTCGGTTTAAGGATGGCAAGTGCATATACTGTACAATATTCATGTTGGTGTATCTTTATTTAACAAGCAATACAAAACACACACACATATATATATATATATATACATTCAAGTGTTTGTGTGTGTGTGTGTGTGAGTGTGTGAGTGAGTGTGTGTGTGTGTGTGTAGACGTTAGACCTGCATATAGAAGCTCAGTAACACACTCCCTCCCCAAGCACTAACTAATGATACACTCCACTTAAACTTAATTAACACCCTTCATGTTAAGAGCCTCAAGCCCTTGTAATTATGCTCCTCAACAAACTCCCTTCCTTCCTCTTCCCAGCTCACCCTCCCTACACACACACACACACACACACACACATACACACACACATACACACACACACACATACACACATAATCTAAGCCCCCCACACACACACACATCCCCCCCCCCCTTACACACTCAACCCTTCACATACCCAAGTAACATCTCGACAAACTATGGTCATCCTCCTGGTCCCGGGAAGGTCTGGCAGCGTGACTAATCCACACTGTAATAGGATAATGACGCTATTTCGTAATGGGATAATAGCTGCCTTTGAGAACACGACGCCATTTAGGTGTTTGTTAAATGACACTTAACAGGATGTAAAGACTGTATTACGTCACACTGAAGTAGGATCAGAGAGAATGTTGATCTGACAGTGGGAGAATGATTATGTTACGCCAGGGGAGAGGGGGAGAATGATCATCGGGCGTTAGGAGGGCGGAATGATCATTTTACAGATGGGAGAGAATGATCAGAGGATGTAAGAGTGGAAGAATGATCTTACGCCTGCAGGGAGAGAGAGATCACATAACGTCAGGGAGAGAATGATCATATTAAGCCATGGTAAGAACGATCATATGACGTTAGAGTGGAAGAATGATCTTTTTTACACCATGAAAGAGGCTCATCATATTACGTCTAAGGGGGGAGAATGATCATACAACAACGCAGAGTTATCACGTCAAAGAATAGCTCCAACAAGAAGGTAGAATGTTCCCTCGGGTACGAAGATTAAGGGGGGAGAATTATCATGTCTCGTCACTAAGGGAGGAAGGGAGAGGGCGGGGAAATTACTGTATTACAAGGCAGTATTTACGGTATTAATAGTGTGTAAGTAAATAAATAATAAAGAGTTTGAGAGATTATGTGGATGACACAGTGGGTGACATAATCGCTGCTTGACATGACATGCTATTTCATTGGTCATTTTAGTGTGTGTGTGTGTGTGTGTGTGTATGTGTGTGTGTGTGTGTGTGTGTGTGTGTGTGTGTGTGTGTGTGTGTGTGTGTGTGTGTGTGTGTGTGTGTGTGTGATTACTCTTAAGTGATATTATCAATATTATATTTCGTTTGGTATTTGGTCATAATTGTCTTATTCTTTTAGTTTCTATTATTAATATCAGTTTGTCTTTGTTGATAATTCCACCATTGTCAATATTAATTACATCATATTCACTACCGGCGACATTATCATTATTATTTTCACTCTTCGTTATCATTATCATCACTATTACTGTGTCACCTTCACTCCCAGTCGTCTCATCAGTATCAACATCTTCACTATCACTGTCTTCACTACCTTCAGTCGGTTTTCATCAATTATTTTCACTCTCAGTTGTGTCATATCGTAACTGCCATCCTCAGTGTCACAGAGTTCATTTATGTGTACGAGTTCTCTCTCTCTCTCTCTCTCTCTCTCTCTCTCTTTGTTATATGCACACATAAATATCCTCACTTGCTCTTTGTTTCATACACTCATACACACACACACACACACACACACACACATTCTCCCTCTTTCCTTCATACACACGCACACTCTCTCCCCATCATTATCCCTTCCTTTCCATAAGCAACATTCTATATCCAGGTTATTAGTACAGACTGACCACTCAAGCGTTAAGATAGCAGAACCCACTGAAGATAGCAGAACCCACTAAAGATAGCAGAACCCACTGAAGATAGCAGAACCCACTGAAGATAGCAGAACCCACTAAAGATAGCAGAACCCACTAAAGATAGCAGAACCCACTGAAGATAGCAGAACCCACTAAAGATAGCAGAACCCACTGAAGATAGCAGAACCCACTAAAGATAGCAGAACCCATTAAAGATAGCAGAACCCACTAAAGATAGCAGAACCCACTAAAAATAGCAGAACCCACTGAAGATAGCAGAACCCACTTAAAGAAAAAGATGACTAGATAAGATCCACATGAACCCGTAAGTGGCACTCGAGGCAGTAAAAAAAAAAACTTCCCCTTGAGTGAGTGCCAGATATAGTAACCCTAATTATTCCACTAGAGTGCCCTTAAGCGGAGACTCCAAGTTAATGGGAAATGATAATTACTTTATCCTAATGATATGAAGGGGGAAAGGGACTTGAAGTTAAGGGGGGGTATTTAGTTAAGGGGGAGTAATGCGTAGTTAAGGGAGAAATGGGTAAAGGAGGATATGAGTAATTAAGGGAAGGAATGGGTAGTTAAGGGAGATTTGGTAGTAAAGGGGAGTAATGGGTAGTTATGGGGGAATAAGTAGTTAGGGGGGAGTGGGTTGTTAAGGAAGGAATGGGTAGTTCAGCGGGAATAAGTAGTTTAGGGGGAGTGGGTACTTAAGATAGGATAATTAGCATGTAAGAAGGGGTAGGAATAAGGGTTGCAATTGGGAGGTGATAGGGGAAAAGGTAGGGGAACGAGGATAAAGGATAATGACACACACACACACACACACACACACACACACACACACACACACACACACACACAGACTGAGGAGAGGGAAGTGAGGATCAGTGCTGATAACAAAGAGAGAGAGAGGGAGAGAGACATGGAAGGGATAAGACAAAAGAGTGAAAAGCACAAGGTAAGGAGAGAGAGAGAAAGCGAAAAAGAGCGAGGGCCGGCAGGGGATGGAGGAGGAGGAGGTGCAGGAGGAGGAGGAGGAGGTGCAGGAGGAGGAGGTGCAGGAGAAGGAGCAGGAGGAGGAGGTGCAGTTAACTGGCCGTCAACATGATGAAGGTTCATGGGGTCACGACAGTAGTGAATATTAGTTAATATATATAAACGTCACACTTTGTTTGGGTTCTTGAGACATACGAACCTGAATCCGGATTTACACTCACGTTCATTTTTTTTCCCTAACATTAAGAGAACGTAATTAATTAAGGTAGTTTATTGCCTCCATTACGACCATAGAGAAAACACTTTTACAACAATTGACACATCGATCACATCAAAAGAACACCATTTAAGCCTTTATGAGTTAATGCGATAAATAAAATGATTCTTTAATGAACGCCACTTAAAAATTAATAGCCAATTTTATTAACAGTAAAAGCTAAAGTCATTAACACTAAATGAGTTATAATATTAATGATACTTAATTATATATAGCTACAATAAAGCGAAAACCTATCTAACAGTATAACAATATATTACCACAATAAACAGTATATATCATTTATATTAAACTACGAGTAAACATTAACGCAATTTACTATTCTCATAAAACACAAACAAAAAAACTATATGAAAAAGCAATTTAAACACTATTAAAAATCCATCAACGGCGAGAAATTGTGAACCGAGGGAAAATTTGGCTTTATGAACCCCTTGTGTGGCGTGACAGTGTATAGCCAATCTCAAGACTTGTTATGGTAGGGCGAACTCTCCTGAGGACACCCTAAAAAAATGTTCCTCTTGTCTGAAAGAAGCTTGACAAATAGCCAGAATTTTGGGTGCGAATTTCTGATTGCATGGAAGAAGGAATGGCTGAATGAATGACTGGAGGAAAGAATAAATGACTGGATGAGTGAGTGAATGAATAAATATTACCAACACATAAGAATTACTGAACCTGTACTTTACTGTGACACTTAAAATCTGAATTCGTGTTGATATCCCTGACTAAAATTTCTGAATATGGAATCTGAACCAAATTAAGTATGCAAAAATATACCGTATATCAAAGCTACAAATTATACGGTAAATAAAGTTTGTTGTGAATATAAACTACAGAATACCGAAAAAACACGTTTACTGAGTACTTTTATAAATGTCTCTCAAACGTTAACGACAAGTAATTATAACCAAACCAATTAAATAACGTTACAAAAATATAAGAAAATAAGGATATATTCACCTCTAGTCAGTGTTACAATAATTTATCATCAGCAGGCATCGTTACCAGACTTCCCTTAAAGCATCATTTCTCTTCCCAGTTGCCTGTATGCATTAAGTGATGTGCGGTGGGTGCCTTTGTTGTTACGCTTTATTCATTTATCTCCCTAGAGCTGCGAGATTTTTTTGTTTATTTATGGTAACAATTATTTTGGGGTTTCCATTGTCCTCATAATTATCCATTATTTTTACCATTTTTTTTCTATTCTTTTGTTTTATTTTGTGTTTATTCGCATGGCAGATAATAAGAGTGACCACGTTCTCTATTTTCATCATCTTTTATTTCTCCTGTGCTTTATTTCTCTTTACATTTATCCCTTTTCCTCTATTCTCTCCACCACCACAACCCGACAAAACATTCCCCTTTCTCCTCCTCTTCCTCTTCTGCTGTACCAGTTTCCTCCCCAATCAATTGACCTTCCCCCCAGCAACACAACTCCCCTCCACTCAATTGACCTTCCCCCCCAGCAACACAACTCCCCTCCACTCAATTGACCTTCCCCCCAGCAACACAACTCCCCTCCACTCAATTGACCTTCCCTCCCACCAACACAACTCCCCTCCACTCAATTGACCCCTCCCACCAACACAACTCCCCTCCACTCCTAATTTCCTCTTGACATTCACCAGCTTCTCCTCCAAACCTTACCAACTTCCTCCTCCCTCACTATTCCTTTGAAACACACTTCCCCCCGCCTCTCTCTCTCTAATCCTTGCGTCTTTTCTTTCATTTCCTCTCCCCCATTTCGGCCAATTTCAGAAGTTGTCCAATAACTAACAATTTTCTTGGCTGCCCGACCCGTCTAAGGGATTTCCCCCAGACAGCGAGGATGTGTCTTTATTTACCGCCGACAGATGGCTCCGTCTCCTACTGCTTCCTATTGTTCATTTTCTATTTTATTGGTAACTGTACCCGGAGGCTCGGTATTAGAGCAGACGCAAGGCCAGTTTCAGATGAACAGCACCTGACAGGCCACACCAGGAAGAGCATTGTTGGTAGAGTATATTGGTGTATATTAGGGATAATAATTCCAAATGAATGTTATCAGACAGTGGAAATAAGGTTAGCAGAAAAGACTAAAAAATTCATATTATGTAAGAAAAAACACGGAGTATAACTTACAAAAGTATAGTAGTGTATATAGTATGTATACATGTACAGTACACACAAAACAGATGTACGGATAAACCGACACACAACATATAAAAAGACACAAAGGAACACATTTTTACTCACAAACGTTAATAAAGAGGAATAGAGAGAGAGAAAGAGAGAGAGGAGAGAGTTTACAATATCCCTGACCTTTTACAGTACTAGTAATATCTGGGGTACGTGCAACGACAGGGCTTACAAAGTTTCGATTGGGTGATTTTACACACACACACACACACACACACACACACACACACACACACACACACACACACACACACACACACACACACACACACACACACCTAGTTATTATATATCATATTTGTATCACTTATGTTACTTGTATATTATTTGTAAATCAAGAGACCCATTCCTCAATTATATAACTGTATATTTTCAGCCTTCCGGCTGCCATACTCTTTGAATAAACCGTTAATTATTATTATTATTATTACACACACACATACACACGCACACGCGCGAGCGCGCGCGCAGAAGGGGAAGAGTGAGTATTTTAAAGACTTTTTTTAGGAAGCTTAAACACAAACAGAATAAAACTCTGGGTTCCCCAAGCTCATCTAAACCACACATGATTTCATCATTGTCATTCGTAAATTTCTATCATAAAAGCAAACACGTTTTGCGGAATATCAGACAGACCAAAAAGCGGAGGCTGTGACATGTAATTTCTACTTTGATGTTGATATAAGCTGAATAATAATTGGGTATGAAACTCATGATGAGAAAAATTCCATTAATTAACAAATAATTACATCCACCAGCCCTTCTGTTCTTTATATTCCCCCGTTTATGGAATTTGTATTGAATGTCAAAAGTTCAAAATCCATAAACGAAATTTATACTATATTTTACACCAACAAATTTCCAGCAACGAAACTCATCAAAATATTTGTTTGGTTATACCAGTACAACTAAGATTTGATTTTCTAATTTTAATATTTTTGTTAAGGAATTATAAAACTTGGAATAAAATTTTGCTCTTAAAAATCTACAAGTTTTTATCCTTCACTTGTATAGTTTTATGTTTACAATAATAAAAATGGAAATACAAATAGAATGTTTTTCTATTTCATTCTGTATTCAATAATTTTAAATATAAATTCAGAAAACTGGAACTAAGTATTGTATAATATTTTACTAAACTCATATGATTAATTTTTTTTCAATTACAAAGTATAATACAGTACACCACCTGTATATGTATTTACAGTATCTGTTGTGTTAGGGCGAGATAATTCAGCTTGGAGGTGTGTTAAATGTTTATGTCATGTCCTCTTCAACAGACACCAGACAATGATAATTAAGCATCCATGAATTCTAATATACATAACCAAAGAATAACTCAATACTGTAATCCCCATTTTTAATATTTCATAACATAGTAACACGTAGAAATATTAAACAAGGCTCAAGGACTGTACCTATCTCACATAGCACATGGTTAATACTATGGTCTGGTTCTCGCGGCTATTATTTATGTCACAGGATGACTATTTCTCTCATGTCAATCATCCTGTTGTAAAAAAAATGTGCGGGATATTTCAATGCATTAAATTAAACCAGGATTACGTTATTACAGTCTGTATGTGAGTTAAGGGATCACCTGACGAGCAGACATCCCAGTTTATTTCACCTTAAAAATAGACATCCCAGTTTATTCTACCTGAAGATAAGACACCCCCAGATTACGTGAAGATTAACCACAGTAACTCGAAATTATAAACTTATTTAGCTTAGAATTTATAAAATTATGAGTTCTTAGGTTTATATATTTTCTCCTGTAAATTTCTTTCATTTATCGTATCTCTTTGTTTTCTTTGATTAATGTTCTCCGTTTTCTTTAGTGTTCTCCATTTTCTTTAATTAATGTTCTCCGTTTTCTTTAGTGTTCTCCGTTTTCTTTAGTGTTCTCCGTTTTCTTTAGTGTTCTCCGTTTTCTTTAGTGTTCTCCGTTTTCTTTAGTGTTCTCCGTTTTCTTTAATGTTCTCCGTTTTCTTTAGTGTTCTCCGTTTTCTTTAGTGTTCTCCGTTTTCTTTAATGTTCTCCGTTTTCTTTAGCTATTGTCCTTATCCATTTTCTCTCATGCTTCCAGTTTTTATTTGTTTGTTTTTATGCAGATGATCATTTAACTTCACTTCACCTTCTTAAAAACATCGCCTTCACTACCCTTCCTTTAATGTCTCCTCATCGGGAGACTTATGTCCTTCCAGCAATGAAAAGATCCCAACGATAAAAGAAGACTTCTAATTGGCCAGCGCCTTGCCTAAAGCGTAAATAACCTGACAAAGGACAATCTCAAGGGTCTAATTATCTAGAGGGTGGTAGGATGGGCTCAGTAACAACGAAGGCTTTTTGAAAGGTCAGACCATGGACAACAATGGCCCCAAAAAACAGAACAGTATAATCAGTCTGACAGAAAATGAAGAATTGAAATAAGGTGTTTTCCAGTCGTTTCCTTCCATTTACTCCCACTGTCTTTCTGATCAGTACTAAGCAAGAATAAATATTACTGTTTCCAATCATATTTTTCTCTCTCTTTCTGTAAATTATCAAATGCCAAAAGAACAACAAAAGCGGTTATTTCCTCCACGACCTAATCTACTCTAAGAGCACTGTAATAGAGGCAATAACTTCAAAGGATTAATCAGAAGTTTGCACAAAAACACATCGACTGTAAAACTCCAATTACCAATTAAGGGAAGACTTCAAAGGAATATAAATAACTTAATTTGTATGGATATATTGAAATGCTTTTGGGCTATGGAAATACAGCTATATTATCAATAAATATACTGTATATCATTCTGTATGTATGTAAGTACAGAAGGAATTCATGATACATTTACTGTATACATATGCATATAAATGTTTTTGACAGAGACAATAGTAAAATAGTTTTCGATTTTAGTTTTCAGACGAATTACAAATTAAACTAAAAAATAAAGCGAAGTGAGTCGTAGTAAATTTGCTTTTCTAAATAGACCTTTACTGAAGTTGGTCAAACCTAGGATGTGGGGAGTGGGGACATGGCAAGGTGAGGGGTGATAGGGGGTAAGGAGGGAAGGGGGTTAGGGCAAGGAGAAAGTTGAAGGGAGAAGAGGGGCAAGAAGGGGCAAGGTGAGGGGAGAGAAGAGGACATGAAGGAGAAAAATGAGGCGAAAGGCAAGGAGGAGCAAGGTATAGGAAGGGGGCAAGGTAAGAGGAATGGGAAGGGAACAAGGAGGAGCTAGGTGCAGGGAGTAGAAAGGGGGCAAGGAGCCACTGTAGATGGTGAGGGTGGCAGAGGAGGCAGGTTAGGTGTGGTAGGACCAAAGGAAGGGGAGGGAACATTATGTAGCCGGTTTTTGAAGTAGTGTGGAGGGGTGAGGGGTGAGACGGGCAGTTGATTGGTGGCAGTGGAGGAGGGGGTGACAGCTGGCTGATGGTGAGCAGAATGAAACAGGTGGTTGATAGAGTGGGAAGAGAACAGTGGGCTAGTTAATTAGTGGGAGGGGGGGGGGAGGAGGAGGAGAGGTGGGTAGCGAGTGGGGAGGAGGGGAAGGTGAGTGATGGGGGAGTGAGTGAGAAGGGTAGGTGGATGATGGAGTAGAGGAGTAGAGGGAGGAGTAGAGCTGCTGGGTGTTGGGGGAGTGTAGAGGAGGGCAGATGGTTGGTAGGGGAGTAAGGGAAGAAGGTCAAGGGATGATAAAACAGACCCAGCACCACCGTTGTAATCATCTTAGGTCCCAGCGGGGTGCTACCAAGACCTCAACCAGGAGGAGGTACTCTTGCACACCCGCACCTCCGCTGCCATACAGAACCAGACACACATCATGGGGTACGTTATGTTATGTTATGCTAGAGGTACCGTAGGTCAAATTACGGTGCGTCAAGGATATGTTAGGTTAGGTTACGCCAGAGGTACATGCAGTTATCCTACGTTACGTTAAAAGTACATTAGGTAAGGTTTGCTCTGTCTGGCTTATGTAAAATTAAATAGAGTTTTAGTTGATTCCGGATAAAGGTTCGGGATTGGACCAGTGGCTCTCGAGTCCCAGTGAGAGAGAGCTTCTGGTATTCCCAAGCGTCGTAGTCGTTATAAAACTAGTTTATTTTTTTCCCAAATTACCCAAAGCAAGTTTCTCTGCTTTCTGACAATACTGTATTTGTCTTATCTACTACGTTTCGTTTCCTCATCTGTATACGTTTACTCAGCGCGGCGGCCTGGGCAGGCTTATACCTGGCGAATTACATGTAAAAAAAATCTAAGCAACACCTGCATGTTATACCTGAGTATCATGGTAGCACAGACCTCCACTATTGAAAAACATCACCAGCAAAACAGTCAACAGCGACCGGCGCTCTATTCCACCTGTCAGTGACACGCTTGTGGTGGTAAAAAAAAACACGGACGTTCGTTCGATTTCTTTCACCGGCGTTATTTTATAATCCGGAAATGAGACTGGGGCGTCAGTTTTCTCCTTGGCCCATCAGCAGCGAAATATGAGAGACGAAAAATGAACACAAGTTTGTGATGAAAGTTAAGATGAGACGCTCTAAGCCTCCTGAAATTGGTATATGCTCTACCTGAGTCTCCTCAAAAAAACAAAAAAAGTATATATATATATATATATATATATATATATATATATATATATATATATATATATATATATATATATATATATATATATATATATATATATATATATATATATATATATATACCCTAATCAGGAGTTATCATAAATTTCTTCAAAATTCCAATTCCATAATTATTACTTCTTATCGCAGAAGTTCTCTTCAGTGTCTGGACTGGACCTGACCTCACGGCTCTGTTGTCTCCCCGCCTGTTGGTCTCTTAGTGTCTGTATGTTGTATCGTTCCCAGGCGTTTAAAACATCTTTACCCCCTCAGGAAGTTTAGTTAAGCCTTATTCCTTCTTCCTTCCTCCCTCTCCCATCCCTCACACCCACCTGACTTAAGATCCTCCTTCACTTTCTACTCTTCGTCCCATCTCTCCTTCCTCCCCCCATCTCTCCCTCTCACCTTATCATTCCTTACCTCTCACTTCCTATCCTCCATTCCCCCCTTTCACCATCCCTCCTGCTCACCATCCGTCACTTTTTTTCACCTACCCTCCAGTCTCCCTCCCTTGCACTATCACCCACCCCAACTCCCTCGCAACACCACCGTCCCTCCCACCAACACCCACACGCACAAAGATTCAACACAAACAAGCATTTGTGACCCGTTCCCTTGACCCAAAAGGCTGAGTGTTGGAACTCTCGATATATTTATAGTTTTCCCCCGGACGTTCTTGCTCTGGGAGTCTTCCTGCCCTGTGGAACAAATGGCATGCCTGCCTCGCCACCACCCAGGGAATTTTCCCAACCCACCCAGGAATGTACCCTGCCCACCCATGAAGCTAAAATATGGGTTTTATACGACCAAGTTTTCCCTGCATTTACCGTGATAAAAATCTCTGTCATTTTTCGATTTTTATGAGCAGTCATGATTTCCTCTTAAAGACATTTTGTACAACTATTACACTTTTTTATATATGATTTACTCTTTCATCTTCCCAGGAAGGTTAGATATAGCCTTTGGAGTATTGCTTTCCTTGTAGTTATTGGGGTATAAATCCTTGTTCCTCCGATTTTTATGGACAGAAAGGATTTCCTCTAAAAGCATTACTGTATACAGACTGGTTTTCTTGTTACATGTTTTGGATTAACCCTTACGGTGCTCTTGGCTAGTATTAAGTCGGGTCTTGATCGGTGCACAACCCTCAATACACTGTAGGCTCGAATTTTCGTGCACATATCTTAAGTTCCCACGCGGTCTACGACTGCCTCTCGGGATTACTGTCGCCTTCCCAGCTGCTTAGGCTCACGATTCAAAATATTCCCCATTTTATTAATTTATAAAGCGTAGACATAACACGTATCTTAAATCTCATTATCTCCAAGTTTATCTCAAAGCGACCTTAAAATCTGTCTTAGTGGATTTTAAGGTAATTTTCAACCCCTGAAATAAATCATAAATCTGAATGTGCATACAGAAACTTCACCCTTGAATAACCTAACCTAGCATATTAAACTGATGAATAAATGACTCGGAGCTTTGTACTTACCAGAGATGCTTCTGTCTTCATATACAGTATCTTCATCATTTATCGTCCACTGAAGTTTTAACCTGTAAAAACATAAACCAGTTATAATAGACGGTTTACTGCAGCATGCTCGTTAAATCAAATCTTGTAAAATAATAAACACAGTGACAGTACAGTTGACACCACTGTCATAATAGGACAAATACAATTAAGGATAAAGGTCAATAATCCCCCTACACAAACCTTATTGCGTGTTTAAAGACCTTAGTTGCTGAAGCTCAATTATAACATTATAACGTCAAAAGGTCCTGTCTTCTCTCTCCGTCCACAGCACTACACAAGGCGTAAAAATATACCTTTGTACCACTATTCAAGCGTTCAGCCTCTTCTTCACAACACTTTCACTTAACTTATATATGCAACTCTCTGTCATTTTCATTTGTATTCTGATCTTAATATATAAGTACAACACAGTATATACAGGTATATATATATATTATCAAACCCATTGTTAAGAGATGTTTGATTACTGTTTTATCTCAATATTTAAAAAGAGACAGAAAGAAGAATAAAGAGACAGAGGGAAAGAAATCAATATTGCACACATATAGTCAACATGTGGTAATGGCTCTTGGAATATACTGTCTTGTGATAAAGAAACAAGGTATTCCTTCTCCTCCCCTGTGACCTCCTGCCACTACCTGCGGACACCCACTAACTTATCTCATTCGTACCAGGAACCTTCCCTAATATTGTGTTATGTGTGTGTGTGGCTCCAAAAAATAATTTATAAGTCGTCTGCGTGTGTAAAGCCACTCACTCACTTATTCCATATAACCAACCATCCCCTCCCATCCTTCTCTAATTACCTACCCACCCCATAATCCCTCCCCCTACCACCCACACCACACCAACTAAACTCACCACCTCCCACCCACCTCCACCTTCATCCACCCACACACCATACTAACTAAGTCCTCTCTCTCCGACCCACCTCCACCTCCATCCACCTACACGGACCATAATCCTCCAGGCGCTTAGAGGGACCGCCTGAACTAAAAGGGGAGAGGTAATGCAATCTCGACCACTGAAAGACACAAATACACCGGGGACAGCTCTCAGGGACCCGAGGCCACTCTTTGGGCCACTCTCAAGGACCCGGGGCCACTCTGTCTTTCCCCACAGCCCAAGCAAAACATGAGGGATTTCAGTGACCGTGAAGACTAAATATTTTTAACTCTTTCCATCTCGTTTCAAATATTATTTTATGTTGTTATACATTTATTTATGCGATACGCCTCCCCAATTCCCAAAATAATTGGTTTTATCAGTAAGTTTTAATCTCAAGAGATATTTATTGTCGAAACGATTTTCATTTATGTGGATAAACGTATAAATCTCGTTCCATTATTATTTCTTTCTGTGTCATAATTTTTTCCCTCCCGGGAAAATAGTCGACTGCTTTCTTCATTTTCCATTATATTCCCTTGGAAAATAGCAGGGATGAGATTTAGTTCTTTACAGCTGAGCATTTTTCTTTATTTACGACTGATGACCTTCACGTCACAACTCCCTTCCTTGGCTCTTTCTGATTTATGTTCATTCATATTCTAAGAATCCTCTTGTCATGTGGCTTATATTTTGACTATTAAAGATATGGCAAAAACATATAAATATGTTTGACGCCTCCTTCAAAGTATGGCAAATAAGACTGATATTAAAATAGTATTTTGCTATAACATAAATCATAGCTCATAAGTTTTCGAAAAACTGTATACGAAATTTTTGCATGATATTTTTCATACTATTTTAAAATTATTCGCAACATGACTGCACGAATCATCTTCCTTGGGACAACTGCCGCTGATACAGACATGTGAAATGTATTCACCAGTGATGATTTGATGTGGGACAGAGCTCACGAAAAGCCGAAAAATTTTCTTCGCCTACACTAGACCTTTAAACTAATCTAAACGCCTTATGACGGCTCTCGTACACGGATACACACTCACATATCGCAAATGTCTGCGGTGTTAGAAGGAAGTGATTGAAGTGTCATATTGAAACCACTTAAGCATGTTGGCGACTCTGCTGTTTTTCCTTCTATGTAAACAACACAATTTTTTCACTTTAGATCCACAGGCGATATATTTTTCCTGGTCTCAAAAATAAATAAAGAAATAAAATCAGCTCCAGAAGATAATATCCGGCACGCAATGTTTCTTAGGGACATAATGAAATACCATGGTAAGTCAATGAGCAGCTCCAGTAATGACCATCACCCCCTTGATACCTTCCCCATTCACCCCCTTATGGAAACTCCCTCCCGATGTCCGATTCAAATGGAATGTGAGATTTAGGGACTGAAGGGCTCACTACCCGGGGCTATCATTTGCATACCTGAAATTCCAAGTTATGATTTCCAAATTTGAAATCTAAAAAATAAATAAATAAAAAGGCAAGTTGAAACCAGACACGCCGTTTTGGAACAGTTTAATATTTTTTTTTTTACTTTCACCCCTAAAACGGACCCCTGACCCCTAAACTTAGTAACTATAAAACTTTTCTCTTAATGTTCAACACATTAACACAGCAAAAAGGAATGATAGAGGTATATTATAAAGTACTTGTTACTGCACTAAATGTTCCCTAATTTTTTTTATTTCCATTATGGTAGTTACTGAGGTGTGTGTCTTAGGAACTACAGGTTAATCTTAATTGGCAAGAAAAATAGAACAACAGAGTTAATGTGTATATACTGTAAATACACCAACTCAGTCACACACTACGAGCGCTGGCCACCATCATTTGTGTCAAGCGCTGTCCTTACTCTGTTATTGTTGTTGACAGGCGAGAGAAATTAAAAGACGACGACAGACAGATAACAAGAAGCAAAAAGAGACAGAAAATAATGAGAAATATAGAGCAGGAAAGCAAAAGTATTGCAGATATAATTCAGAGATAAAACGGTAAACGGATATTATATACTGTATAATAAAGATACACCTATTATGTAAAATAAAAATACACACACTCACACAAACAAAGTCAAGGAGAATGAGAACGTACCAGAGGACCAATCGACCTCTGACCTTTCCTCACTACCTGCCTACCTATGGAGACGGAAGGTGAGAAATTGGTTTACCTGCCATTCTCCTTCCCCTGCCTGTCTTTTGGCCCCCAGTCCTTATAAGTCCAAAACTTAACTTAACCTAATGTACTGTACTGTATATACGTGCACGAAATATTATATACTGTAGCGACAACTTTCACTCAGTAAGATGGGAATTATGACGAATATGAGAAAAATAAATAAATCCTTTTAGTAAAATTAATATTTCCTTTAAAAAATTTTGCATTAAATTTCTGCTGACTTTTATTGACAAAGAAATTACATGTCCAATATTTACCAAATTTTCACTGAAATTAGTAATATTGTTCTGCTTAATAAAATTGTTCTTCTCGAAATGTTGAAGGACTGTATATTTAAGTGATACTTATGGTGAAAACTATAAAGGTGATTGACACGTTTAACTGTTCAAGTTCAAGTTATTAAGTGTACATATGCTTCAACCTTATGTATGTAAACAAAAAACAAATAGCGTGATAGATTACCTTGTGTTTCTTAGGCGGAGGTCTTGACATCACCAGTTTCAGTCCTTTTTCTTCCGCCATCATATTTTCTTACTGTTTCTTCACTTTGTCTTCTTTGCATCTGGAGGCACAATGGTATAAAGATGCTACTCATCTGTGTTGAAAACAACACAACACAGACACTAGGACCTACCCTGCAAATGTGTTAGTAGAACTGATCCCTAAAGCTGAACATTTACAAGCCTTGGTGTGTCTCAGAACCTGAGGTTGGCACCGTGATACGTATCCAGTACTGGCGGGGCAGGTGTTAGTAGTGTACGGCAGGCAGAGAACATCTAATATCCTCCCCTGACACATCGAGGCTCACGGGTCAACAAATCACAAATCTGTGGTTTATGGACCTGCATTACTGTATATAAATTTAAATTTATTTATATATCAATCTTGACTTAATAACCTTTACTTTGAGTTGTGCAGTTTAAAACTACAACGCAGTGCAATTTTAAATGGCCAAGCTTCTAAACCGGTAACTTGCACTTAACTTAACCCTTTCTTGGTGCGTCGTGGACATGATTCTCAGTCTTTGGTGTCACAGGTTGGCACACAGAGGTAAGCGTTTGCTGCTAGGCTAATTTCCTTTTGTATGTTCTCAACCTGTAAAACAAGGCAATATTAGAAGCAGAATTTATCTGTTCCTCAAACGGGCTGTTTTATGAATCAGATATACTGTATATATATATATATATACTGTACTGTATTGTATCTACAGCAACCGTTTTTAAGAAAAAACAATTTCCATGAAGGTACCTACTGTATACCCGGCTAACCAGATTCATTAAGTATAAACTTAAAGCTAAACTAATCTAAATTTCACTCAGCATCGCTTATAGTGAATCCAAGGACAGGAAAATTTAGTTGCAATAAACTGCTAAAACTTACCACTAAAGTCACGACATGACATTGTTACGGTCACGCTTGACCTGGAGCAGCGTTTTAAGTTTACTACCACCAATAAAATCACTCTACGAAGACAACGATTATTTAACAAATTTATCTTAATAATTGATGAAAAGGATTACTATAATTACAATATCTGTCATTAACGTGTTACCTATTATGGTTGCCATGGTAGTGATAAGGTTGCGTAACTGTAACACTATTAGTTCGTTAATAGGTTTCGTAAATGTTAGATTGACGGTGAGTTCATGTTTACATCTGGTCATCTTTGGTGGCATGCTCTAAGAATATAAAATAATATCACTATTTTAAATTGGTTATTACAAATTACTGAATTTTTCTAAGCATTTTGATGTCCTGTCAAAAGTATCAGTTCCATCTGACGTCAGTAAATGAGAAATTAGTTGTACATTATCATTCTGAATGAGCAAATCCTCGCTGCTGCACCTCAACCAGTGACATATCCGAGTCCCACTGAGACTGAAAGTTAATCTGGACTACAGGCCATGTTGTCCAAATTAGACATACTACAGGCCACCACTGATCACCTGCGAAGATTATATTTACCGAGTGATATTCATAACATCAATAATATTTACCTTAACTGATAATAATTACTGAAGGGAACTTACTGAAAAAGAGAAAAGTACCGAGAACAAGGTTAACTTACGGGAACAATTGAACAGTTTAAGTGATTAATGGTTGAGTAATGTACGTGTGCTACGCATTAAAATTTGTCAAAGAAAAAAATATATTACACATCACTACAAAAACAAGTGAAATAAATAATGATAATCAATTGAAATGGGATCGACTATTGCACCAGATGAACCAGTCATGTGCATCCTTACTTCTTCAGTTACGAGGGTCATTCAGTGTTCGAGCTATTGACAATCATGACCCTAATATGGCTATCCTTGGTAGTGATAGTGACACGCGTTTATTCACTAGCAGTAACGTCATCTGTCAACACTCAAGAAGACCGCAGCCTCGTATAAGTCAAATGCGTATCTTTACTTTTAAAAATCTGCAAAAAAATATTTACGATGAGGATAAATTTAATTTTGCTTTTTGGAAAATATACTTATTAATATAACATGTAAAATTATATCAGAGATCCGTATAAGACATTTTTTTTTTCACCAAATTGTTTTGAAAATTCTTCCCGCCAAGATTCTGATGTCGCCTTGTTGAATCTCATTTCGTTAACTGGCACCTTCCATGTCCAGCACAACTGAGTGAATTCCTGATACCTAAGACTACATGCTTATGCTTATGTGATAATATATTTTATAAGATACTAATACAATTTAAATAACTGATAACTATAATTTAACACGACACATAAAAATAGGAAATTGCAGTAGTTCCTCCTACTATCCTTTCCACAGCTCTTTAAGAGATATCGTTTGTACTTACATTATTTACAATAAGCCGCAGGGATATATGACACTAACGATAAATGCAACTAGTTCATGTATAGTGTCTTTGTGTCGGAATAAGATAAATAAGAATATTTAGATACCCCCGTCACTGTTGTCATGGGAACCTCATAATAATGTTCAATTTCCATATTCATTCCACTACCCCCCTGTATATGACTTAACAATCATTTATGAATTTTTTTACCTAACAACTTATAACGATAAACCTAATTTAACCTAAGCCTAACTTTATCCTAGGCCAATCCAAATTCAACTGAATCTAAACTATCTGTAACCTAACTTTAACCATGATCTTAGCTAAATTTAACTTTAACATGGCCTAAATATAACCTTAATCTAACTTTAACCGAAGCTATTCATAATGTCATTTACCTTAACAATAACCGAAGCCATGACTAGACTGACTTTAATCTACATTTAACCAAACCTAACTTTAAGCTAACCCAAACTTTAACTTAGTTTTAGCGTCTTACACTAACCTAACCAGTAACATTTCTTACCTTGATCTAATCGAGTTTTAATCAGACCAAACTTAAACCTAAGTGTAACCTAACCTTAACCTAACTTTAAACTAACCTAAGTGTTTCTTTACCCAAACTTAACCATAACCAACCTATAAACTAACATTAACCTTATTTAAACTAGTTAATGAACCTAACATCAGTTGAGATTGAATATTTAAATATGATGCCATTTTTAATGTTATTTTGGTGTTAATAAGTTTGACAGGTTCTTCTATACAAGGTATTTATGGGTTGTATTCACCGTAGGAACCTTCGAGAATCTTAAATATTGGTAGTGAAGCGCGCTATTTACTAATATGGATATATATATTTTTTTTATGTTCAGGGTATTACAAATGGACCAGAAAATAATAAAACTTAACAAGGCATCAAGAGAGAACTGCCAGATAAGAGGGTAACTAGGCCTCTTCCCATTATTTCTCCGTCTACGTACCTTTATATGTTATTCTAGCTCTCGTCATTCTCCCTACACCTCCAGTATTGTGGCAGCTAACACAAAGTACGTTGAAAACATTCCCATTGTGTCAATATACTCTGTTTTTTCAAGTATAAAGAGGAAAACACACAGTAATGTCAACCTACAGTCAGTCGTTGAGTGCTGTCCCGCCGTTCCCGTCTACGTTGAACGGCTTAAGTCAAATGACCATCTTTTTCTTTACTTATACATAAAATAAGATGTCGTGGGTTAAGTTTATGCAGTGTTTTATAGAATAAATATATCATATAGTATTTATATATATATCAGCATAACAATATTATATTTTTTTCTTTTAAAATGATTTAAAAATTCTTTCTGCCAAGAATTTTTTTGTGTGTAGAACGTTTTAATATATCACCCTCGGCCGACGTCTGTTGTATATCTGGAGCAATATAATTTAGGCTTCATCTAATACAATAAATAAATAATTAATACAAATTATATCATAGAGAACTGTCAATGTGATAAATTCAGTAACATATAAAGCTGTTTGTTTTTCCTCTCTCTCTCTCTCTCTCTCTCTCTCTCTCTCTCTCTCTCTCTCTCTCTCTCTCAAAGCGACATCATTCATTTACATAGTGTTGGAGCGACATTTAGCTGTAGTCAGCCACTAAAGACTCGTTTATGGCTGCTTCCTTAAATAGTGTTGAAATAACGATACAATTTTATGGGAAATATTAAGTACGCTCCCTGTCGCTGTCATGGTGACAGAGAGGTTTGTATCCATAACGATTATATTTTTTCACCACAGATGAACAGGAAAAAACAGACAGTTGATAGATAAGTTAAATAGGAAGATAAAGGGAGAGTTACCCAGACAGACAGATAGCGAGTGGGAAAGATAAATTGACAGAGTAAAGGACAAACAAACGGAGGAAACAGAAGGAGGAAAATGATCATTACAAAAAGTGTTCGAGCGCGAAAACCAATTCCATTAAGTGCGTCACCTAGAGGACATTCCCCCTGCTCTCTCTCTCTCTCTCTCTCTCTCTCTCTCACTAACTCTCCCTCACTCTCCCACACTCTCACCAACTCTCCCTCAATCTCACTAACTCTCCCTCACTCTCCCACAGCCTCCGGGACGTGCATGTCATCAGGTGGTCAGCGCGAGGGGTCAGAGTGCCGCAGCGATTCGGAATGCAACGCTGGCCTTATCTGTGACATGGGCACCTGTGTCATGTTCCAGGGCAAGAAACGCTACAGTAAGTCACTCCAGGGTTCATCCTAGGCCATACTAGGTCAGCCCAGGTAATGGTAGGTGAATCTAGATCATACCAGGTATCGTAAGGTCTTCCCATTACTTGTATATCAATAAAAAAATTCCTGATTACAGTACAGACTTGTTCACTCGTATGAATATTTATGAGTAATGACTCCTTAACTTACTTCTTTATACTGAGTCCCTGACCTCCTCCCCCCCTGGTGTTTACATCAACTCACTCAGGTCTATACACTAACACTTCCTGATGTTTAATATAATAATATTGTCTGGTGTTTACACAAACAGTCCTTCATATTTTTACTGATGAATGTTTACACTAACACTCCCTGGTATTTATATTGCCTGGTGTGTACATTAGCACTGCTGGTGTGTACACTGACACTGTCTGGTGTTTCAGATGAGCCCTGCACAGTGAGTTCTGAGTGTGAGGTTGGTCGTGGTCTGTGTTGTCAGGTCGTCCGCCGTCACCGCCAGGCGCCTAAGACGGTAACTACCCTACTGTTCGTTAAGTCTTGTTACACTTACTCTACAGTTTGTTAACGCCTGATTTACCTATAACTGCAGTACCGTAAAGTAACAAGTACAGGTTTAGCTCAAAGTACAGTTCTAATCACAAGTACATCTTAATTATGTATTACATTTAACCTGCTTCTTAGTATGTCATTCATAGATTACGTAAAGCACAAAGTTTATATCTATAGAAGGTAAATCGTTCAGAGGAAGACTACCTCTGTATGAAGATAGCTATTGACCTCTTGACTAAGTTCTGGTTAATTTTGTCTTCTATAAAACTGTTACAGTCCAGAGAGGTTAACTGGGTACTGATTCCTGAGTAAACCGTAACAGTATCGGTAGATTCACAACCATATGTTTTCTTCTTCAATGTTCAATATCTTTTTTATTTTCAGGTGAAAATCTCACACTGGAACATTACAATGCCTTAAACTAACACTCTAACCACTAACACATTAATGAAACCACTAAGCTGTGATCCGCATCTAACAACTTTCTTCACACTAACTAGACTCTAACAACCTGTCACACTAACAAGCAACTAACTGACTAACCTTTAACAAGTCACTAACCACCTCCCTCCCTCCCCCAGCTGTGTGGGTACTTCAAGGACCCCATGATCTGCATCGGTCACGTCGCCACAGACCAGGTAAAGGCAGAGTCCTCCAAGCAGTAAGATGCTCAAGCTGTCACTTGATGTGTTCTCCGTGATCCCTGTGAGTCCGTGAGCCTGTGAGTCCGTGAGCCTGAGTCCGTGTCCCTCCTTTACTCTCTCTTGTCTGCTTGTTTTACCTCCGTCTTAGACTCTCTTGGTCTCTTTCGTCTCTTTCGTGGTTTATCGTGTCCTTTCTTCTCTCTAATCTCTCGTCGTTCGTCTAAGATTCTCTCTCTCTCTCTCTCTCTCTCTCTCTCTCTCTCTCTCTCTCTCTCTCTCTCTCTCTCTTCCTTACTCACACATCCTCTCTCTCCTCCTCCAAAATCCTCTTCTTTCAGTCTTAACAAAAAGTAATATTTTCTAAACTTCAAAGGGAAAATTTTTCACGTAAAGATCTTGTGTTGATAAGCATTTTTTTTTTTTTGCCGTCTCTCCTTGTTAAAACATCCGCTCTGTGTGTGCACGTGTGTGTGTGTGTGTGTGTGTGTGTGTACGTGTGTGTGTGTGTGTGTGTGTATGTGTGTGTGTGTGTGGACGATTACACTTTTTGTTCGTAATATTTGGGGAAACAATTTTTACTTCCCCCGTTTTTTTGACCAGTTAATTGTATGACGTTTTCTTTCTTATCTCGACTACAGAGTTTTGTCACCTTTCAATTTTAATATGGAAAGGTTAATGGTGTAGTGTTAAATATGGGGATATTCTCTGTCTATATTGTCTGTCTGTTTGTGTGTCTGTCTGTCTAAAATTCTAAATCATTATCTGTCTGTCTGTCTGTCTGTCTAAATCATTATCTCTCTGTATGTCTGTCTGTCTGTCTAAATCATTATCTCTCTGTATGTCTGTCTATCTGTATGTCTGTCTAAATCATTATTTGTCTATCTGTCTGTCTGTCTAAATCATTATCTGTCTGTCTGTCTGTCTGTCTGTCTAAATCATTATCTGTCTGTCTGTCTAAATCATTATCTGTCTGTATGTATGTATAAATCTATATCTGTCTATCTGTCTATCTGTCTATTAATTTGGTGTCAGATGGATAATTTTTCTTTCGATTTTGAGGTTAAACAGTTAAAGTTATATAGTAAACAATGACTTGACATTTCCCGTCTATCTGTCTGTCTGTGTGTCTGCCTTTCTGTCTGTCTCTCTGTTGATCTTATGGTGCGACGGGGATAAATTAATTGGAAAGCTATCGTCTGTTTGTAAGGTCATGATAGGTCAGAGGTCAAAGGTCAATCTATATCAGGATCCGTTTATGATAATATTGATTTTATCTCTGTGACCTGTTAAAAGGCTCTGTTAGGACGTGTTAAAAGGCTCTGTTAGGACGTGTTAAAAGGCTCTGTTTGTGACGTGTTAAATGGTCCTAATTGTTACGTGTTAAAAGGCTCTGTTTGTGACGTGTTAAATGGTCCTAATTGTTACGTGTTAAAAGGCTCTGTTTGTGATATGTTATCTTAATGGACTCTGCTGGACATTTGCTACTTTATATGGTTGTGTCTGTTACTTGCTATCTTTGAAAGGTTCTATTTGTTACTTGTTATCTTTAAATGTCTACAATTGTTACTTGATAGCTTAAAAAGGCTGTGTTTGTTACTTGTTATCTTAGAAAAAGGCTCCGTTTGATACTATCTATAAAAGGTTCTGTTTGTTACTTGTTATCTTAAAAAGGCTCTGTTTGTTACTTGTTATCTTAAAAAGGCTCCGTTTGATACTATCTATAAAAGGCTGTGTTTGTTACTTGTTATCTTTCAAAGGCTAAATTATGTGACTTTCAACCCTAAAAACGGCTAAGTTTATTGCATGCTATCTTGAAAAGGCTATTTTTTTTACTTACTATATTAAAAGACGCACTTAAATACATGCTATCATATAAGGTATCTGTCTTTACTCGTTATATTTCAAAAATTCTATTCTTAAGTTACCATTTGTAATAAGCACTGGTTATCACTTGCTAATTAAAATTCTATATATATCAATTCCTATCTTAAAATGCTACCTTAAATGTCTGTCAGCTTAAGACTACATTCATTAACTATATATATCCCCCCTTCTATGATCTATATGTAACGTCTATATAAACATTCCTTATATCCTTAAATAAACTTGATGTAATATGTATCTTTAGAAACTGTAATTTTATGTATTTTGTATCAGCTTCATGTAATTTTGTTTAATATTTATGTAGTGTTGGATGACGTGGTTATGTCGTATCGGTTTATTTTTATATTATTGTTTATTTACATTATTATATTTATCGATCTTCGTAAAATCTCGCAGTGATCATCTTGGTGGTGATAATCTTGGTGATATTACTGGTGAGTATTTTAATAATTATCCTGGTGACTGTACTGGTGATATTACTGGTGAGTATCTTAAGAACTATCCTGGTGACCGTACTGGTGATATTACTGGTGAGTATCTTAATAATTATCCTGGTGACTGTACTGGTGATATTACTGGTGAGTATCTTAATAATTATCCCGGTAACATTACTGGTGAGTATCATAATCACACTTCTCAATGACTCTACTGGTGAAGTCTCCAATAATGATATTCTTGGTGACTTTACTGGTGACTCTTATCTCACCATTACAGATCGAGCACGTCGTTGACCACACCAAGGGAGAGAAGAGACTGACAGGCAAGACTCACGACTTCGTTACCATCTAAGGGTCGACGTTGTTAACCTATACCGGCATTAGTAACTCTTACACGGCACTTGAGTGAGGGTATGGCCACAATAAACATTCTTTTAGGTCCTACGATAAGCAAAACTAGGATTAAAAACATCCTGAATGGTTCCTTTAGTGAGGGATAGTCTTGTATGATGTCCTTATTTGAGAGAAGGATCTTTAATAAAAACATCCTGAATGGTTCCTTTAGTGAGGGATAGTCTTATATGATGTCCTTATTTGAGAGAAGGATCTTTAATAAAAACATCCTGAATGGTTCCTTTAGTGAGGGATAGTCTTGTATGATGTCCTTATTTGAGAGAAGGATCTTTAATAAAAACATCCTGAATGGTTCCTTTAGTGAGGGATAGTCTTGTATGATGTCCTTAATATGAGAGAAGGATACTAATAAAACATCCTTGTAGGACCTAAAATTATATGATTAATAAAATATCCTTTAAATGAGAGGATAGCCTGAATAGTATCCGTAAATTATAGGATAGTTTTTAAAGACATCCTTAAATAAGAGGGATAGTGTTTTAGACATCCCTTAAGTAAAATGGATAGTTTTAAAACACCTATCCAAGGAATGGGAGGATAGTCTTAGAATTTTCTTTACTCTAGGGGATAGTCATAATCATATCTTTTCTGTCTTAAATGAAGGGATAGTCTTAACCTATACACTGTATATTTTAAGGTTTGTCTTTAAGTGAGGGAATAGTCTTAAGACATCCCTTAAGTGGACAGGAAAAATCTTAAGGTGTTACTTGCATGAAAGAATTACATAAATTGTTCAGGTTTTCCATCTGTAACAAACACTACTCTTTATTTGCCATATCTTGATTCGATTCAGACTTCATTTAATCATAATTAGATGAATAATTGTATTTCATTAACCTGTAAGAGACTTTTGTCAAATCACAGGTTAATATAAGTCGTTTGTGGTAAATTTGTGGTTAATTTGGTTAATTTTAGTGAAGAGGATACTTTTTATTTAGGATTTATGAAGTAGAGTTTATGATCCGTTGTAGTAAGAATAACAGTGAATTTTCTTGTAAGATCTTTAACTATGAGTCTCTCTCAGTCAAGTGAAGCGTAAGAGTTTTTAATTAAAAGTGTGAAACTTGCTGTATTTGGAGGCCAGAGTGTCTAGTGTAAAGGAATTCTTGAACTTATACCACATATTGTTGCATTTATGTGTATTTCGTGAGTATTCGCGAGCATGATGATGATTAAGATATACCAGTGTGTTTAGACATAATTTTGTCTTCAGTATAACCACGACTAACACTCACACGTCTAATCATACATATCTAAGTGATAGGGAAAGGCTCTTAGATCCAAAGGTTCTGAATCAGAAATAGGGAAATTATACAAATATAGACTAGATGATTAATAAACAAAGGACGATCAATAGTTCGCTCCGTTTAGTACTTCGATTCCATGTTGGGTGATTATCCAGGAGTTCCAACCCCAAGCCCATGCCAGCTATGAGCCCGGTACCGGTATTTATTGTTCCCTCCTCGTCGTCTATAGACCGTAACATTATTCAGTCTTTAAGGAGCATGGGACTGGGTGTTGGGCCGTGAGAGTACCTTTGTGTGGCAAACTATACTTATTATTATTATCATAATCGGTGTCTTGAGACTAGAAAGTAATAACTAGACTAAGTATTACCGCAGGCATGGTGTTTCGTGTGGCGTTCTTGTAAATGTGGATTATCTGTACTAGCCCAGGCAGCTCCTGACCGTGGGCGTTCTTTTAACCTTTGACAGATTCTTGTTGTACATCTTGGTACTTCCTCACCAGGAAGAGAGATGAACTTTAACAAAACCACCTTGGAATATGGCCCTCACAGCGGCCATCTTCCACCGTGGTTGTCTGGTAGACCATTTGTCCAAATTAGGCAGATAATTGCACTGAATAAATGTAAATTGAATTTTTTATGTATCTTTCTCTCCTTCATATCATATCTAAGATAATAATATACTAGTTTTTTCTCATATGTTATTAAAAGATTCTTTACCTAGCAGCTCATTAATCTTAATTAGCGTAATTACTAATAACAAACACTTTTGATACTTGTAAGACAACTTTTCAAGAAATTCTTATTATACCAAAACAACAAATACCATCAGCTGTCTTCTGACCAATCACGATGAAGTCTCTTGTGACGTCACTTGATAAAATGACGTCATAGAAATAATGACGTCATATCAGAGCTGTTTATCTATAGTCACTAACTTGTATTATTACCTATGATCTTATATCTGGACAATTAAACTATATTCTAAATGCTCTCCGTGTTTCAGTTCTCATCAACCAAAACAACAGAAAATGTATACATATATACTGATATTTATACATACATACATACATACATACATACATACATAAGAAATAATAATAATAAATAAACTATAATTTTAAGGTATAAGTTATTTTTATCCCATTGAAAACTAAACCCAAACATAAAACATCAACTCCTTTGACCATCTGATGATGAATGAGTTACAGTATACATAAGATACATAAAATATGAATACTTAAAATTTCTGCAATCACAGGCCGGGTAACACAGGCCGAGTAACACAGGCCGGGTAACACAGGCCGAGTAACACAGGCTGGGTAACACAGGCCGAGTAACACAGGCCGGGTAGCACAGGCCGGGTAACACAGGCCGGGTAACACAGGCCGAGTAACACAGGCCGGGTAACACAGGCCGAGTAACACAGGCCGGGTAACACAGGCCGAGTAACACAGGCCGGGTAACACAGGCCGAGTAACACAGGCCGGGTAGCACAGGCCGAGTAACACAGGCCGGGTAACACAGGCCGAGTAACACAGGCCGGGTAACACAGGCCGAGTAACACAGGCCGGGTAACACAGGCCGGGTAACACAGGCCGAGTAACACAGGCCGGGTAACACAGGCCGGAAAAAAGTATAAAACATTATCCACAACTCACAGGTTCCCGCCAGTTTTACCAACCGTGACAACGCTCCTCACTGCAAAACAACTGGATATTCCTGGCATACACTTGGCCTGATGTGCTGTAATTGTTCATTCTAATTCATGTTGTACTTGAAAGTGAAAAAAAAAGTAAGTGAAAATGGGTCCCATAGACATGACTGCCCGATAGAGACATTGTATACTAAGCCTTCGGTACACTTGAGGGAGCATAGATGTTCCATTCGATAGCAATCACTTTCCTACTTGTAAATTTAGGCTCACCATTTATAGCTAGGTGAACTGGGAGTGACCGAGATCGAATAATCAACCACTGGAACAGGAGGTGAGCGTTGTATCCACTAAACCGCCGCACTATATTAAACAAACTACTTGAAAATTCCGTAATTAGTGATTATTTTTTAATGAGTTGACTGTTATCAAAACGTAAAAAAAAAATACCAAACTTCTAAACGCTTGATTCTTTCTCGTATATGTCGGGGCCTGGGGGGGGGGGGGGCGAAAATATAATAATAATAAAAATAATAATAATAATAATAATAATAATAATAATAATATAATAATAATAATAATAATAATAGTAGTAATAATAATAATAATAATAGTAATAGTACTAATAATAATAATAATAATAATAGTAGTAATAATAATAATAATAAGTAATAATAATAATAATAATAATAATAATAGTAGTAATAATAATAATAATAATAATAATAATAATAATAATAATAATAATAAAGGACAGTTACTATGCCACATTAATCTCTCATTATGCATTACAGTGTATTATCTCTTCGGCATCAAATACACTTCTTTCTTTTTCTTGATAATTGAATTTACTGCACATTATTGTATTTGTCATTTATATTTATTTAAGCAGTAGAAAATATCGTTTATTGAAGTGAATCGCAATCTTTACGTTCCTTCTAAATTGTTCATCTGAGGGAATTTAATTAACAGCTACTGTACCATATTCATCCTCATTTGATATTACAGTATATTATCTCTTTAGCATGAAACACATATCTTTCTTTTTCAAAATACGTAATTAATTATTTTTATTCAAGCAATGGAAAATGTCGTTTATGGAAAGTGAATCGCAATTTTTGACGGTCCCGGCTTCCCTCCTAAATGGTCTCAGCAGTCAACGTCAGGCTGTCGGGGGGAGTGTTACTGGTTTACTGGTGCGTGTTTCATTTGATTTATTCATGGAAACAATAACTTGGTAATTTTTTCTAATAACTCTGTGTTAAATCGTTGGTTCGAATAGTTATAATATTGAAAGAAACTCAAGAAAGCTTACTGAAGTTCTTATATAGGAAGTTAATTGTGAGCTGACACCCAGGAGACACGGTTACAGCGCTCAGGCGTAGAGGTGAGGCGTTTAGTCATTATTTTATTGTTTTTATGTTACGGTGTATATAATGAATTTTAAATAACATTAATCGTGTACTAACATGAATTACACGTGGATTAGTTACATTTCATTATTTTGGTTTACGTCTATCTTATATTTTAGGAACTTTCAATGAAGATATTCACAACAGGTATGGCCGATAATGACTGATAGACATAAGCTTACATTATGATAGATACAGAACATGCTGTAGCCGCTATTAAAAATACAGTTATCAAACAAGATTAGGAATACCATAGAGTAATATTTTGAAAGGGTCATATGGCACGAAGTGTTCAATTCAATTTCAATATTCAATTCCTTGATAGAGGAACCGGAATCCTAGTGCTGTCACTAGGTACCCCTGTACCATAACACCAGAAGCATCTGGCAAGTGTCACAAGTATATATAAATATTATAAAGGTGCTTACTAAAGCCTGAGGACGGAAGGATATTCCTTTAACACATCATCAATATTATTTACATTATATCTGGCCAGTATGGGGAGGATCATCGTGTCTCCGTCAGGGGGTCATGGAGTGGTGGTCCAGCAGTTGTCAAGGAAGCGTTGTGTGTGGGGACATCTTGGAAGGTAGTGGATAAGGGTGCGGCTGTTGGGTCTTCTGCATAATGCACAAGAGCGTTGCTCAGGGGATGCGGGGATACCAATTTCCCAAGCAAAGTCGTACCCAATGATGATACGGGCAGCAATCACGTCCCTTTTCCGCGACCCTTTCCCACAGACGTATGAGAGGTCAGGGAGTTTACGGAGGATATCGTGCCAGGGGGATGGCTGCTTCTCTCTGCGGCGAATTTGGATCCTAAGCTGTAAAATTGTTCAAGGAACAACTTAGCCAGGTGTGGCCTTGTTACAACCAGTCTTCGCAAGGCCATCTGCTGCCTCATTCCCCAAGATACCGACATGAGTGGGTATCCATCACTAAATGTTTACGGAGCAAAGTTGTGCTACACTGACTGACGAGCAATAACTTCTCTTACTTATTTAAAAAATACCTATTAATATAGTCACTTCATTATTGGTGAAACTGATTGAAAGAACCTATATATATATATATATATATATATATATATATATATATATATATATATATATATATATATATATATATAAAATAGTCATGTAAATGAATAATGTCACGATTTCCAGAAACATTCAATCAGAAAGTGGTATCTGGCAACTAAAAGACGCTTATTTTCATTCTTATTTTTTCGAGGTGAAACATAATTCTGTGAAATAGTAACAAAAATTAATCAATAAAAGCAAAAGCAGTTTTTCATAAGAAAATTGTACCGTGAAGAAAATACAAAATACTGTCTGCCAGTCTCTCCTTATTGCATTGTTTTCATTATACTTCATATTATGCATAGGTGAGGTGTTTTGTAACGGCGTCGGTGAAGATCGCAGGTATTGTAGTTCGTAACGAAAATTGTCTCGTGTAGGCTAAACAGTTACTGAATTCTAAAATATGTAAATGTTGCTTTTTGAGATAAATGATGGGGGAGGGAATGACGATGCCGTAACCGTATTCTACTGTTATTCAAATGAAGGCTACATATTCTAGCTTATAAATCAAGGAATAGTGGAAATTTTGGTATAGCGAAAGGCCGAGAGCCCCCATATTGTTCGTAATAACAAAGTACAAGTTATTATCCTTTACCTTTACACTGACCTTCCTTAAAACGTTTCTTACTAATTAATAAGAATTTTCGTAAATATGATTTCCTTAATCCAATTTTGTTTCTGTTTCATTCTTTTAATCTTGTCCCATCTTTCTGATATAGCAACGTTACAAGGACCCAAGACTATTTACACCTCTCGTATACAGAGTGAATCATACAACTTCCACATCGATGCACAAAGCTTCATAACAAATCGACATATTAATTTGTCAGGCAAAAATAAATAAAGTAAAAGGTACTGTATATACCATTTCCGTGTGACATAAGCAACTGACCCTATTATGAATGAAGTGCTTGTGGAAAGTTTCCAATAAATCTCTTAAAAACTTAATTGCTTATATGAGCTGTACTACACTCCTTGGCTTATAGAAAGTATGGAATGACAGGACACGAAGAATAATAAAGTTCAATAAACTTTTTTATTCAGCATCTGACTTGACAGGTAGTGTGTTTTGTTTTTATTTTTTCAAGGGGATATTTTTTAAGGGCCACCTCTCCTTTACCAAACGTCCTCCCCAATGTACAAGTATACTTACTTACCTTATCAAAAATACCGTCATACCTCCCGCTACCCCCCTCCACCTCGCGCGGTCATACTGCACCCGTATACTTTACTGTTAATTACTGTATGATCACATAAACCCCCATAATTATAATTTATACTAAAATGTCCATAGCTGAGCAATGGATAAATAAATAAGTTTGAAAATTATAACACACATAAAATAAGGTTATATTTACTGAGCTTGTGAGTGATGCTTAGTTCTTGCAGAAAATAAATGGTCTTGTTGGGGTCACCATGCTCTTAGACAAGCCAGACAAAACCAAACGTAAGAGAGAATGAAGAAGGAGGACAAGGGGGAACTACAGTATGTGTTTGATCATGTGTAATAACAGTTGGGTGGGTGTACTGTACAGTGAGCTACAAAAGTATCTTTTCAGTTTTGTCTGGTGATATTTTTTAAAGGTGGCGAAATATAATAACCAAATTACCTCGCCTTTATTATGAGCAGTTGGTATTCCATATGAGACGAGAAAACCTTTCTATATGGAACGTGAGAGATGTCATGGTTCGAAACATCCAAAATGGTTAATGTGGTAGATGATATATTTCACAGTCATGATAAATGGGCAACCCAGGATCAGTGCTCCAGGCTCGCCAACTGTTAAAAGGTATCCCAGAGAGAATGTCTCAAGTACATTATTCACCGATACATTCATTCAGAACTGGGACGATAGCTTTGTTGCTTACTGTACATCAGGAAAATACTGATCTCGGTGAGGAAAGATGTCTGGTCTTTTGTCTGCAAATGGGTCTAACATGAGAGAGAAACGGGGAATGGGAGGCCCGGGGAGGGAGGCGGATACCAAACACTACCGTCGTCTCCGCCACTGCTGGCTGACATAGTAAGCGCTACGAACACTACAACTGTCTTCACTTATTTATATATCATTTTCTGAATCATAGCCATACACACACTACTACTACTACTACTACTACTACTACTACTACTACTACTTTGCTGTCACTCGGAATCGAGTATGACGATCATCCAGCTATGATACTATGACATGAGATATTAAGGATGTCACCTTCGTTGGTGAGCAAGAGGTGACTATTATAGAGAGGCCGAAACGGGACCAGCCGTACACACACACAGGTCAACGGATAATCCATTAAAAAAACATTATTTGATATTTATTTTGTTTTATATTCATAGCTGTACAAAAACACTGAATGAAGCATCACATAGATTATAGCACAGAACACGATATTCACCACAGGAATAAAAACTTCACACAGTTTATTTAATCTTGTGAATAAGTTTAAAAAATTAATGATATTGGAAGTCTATTTCAAGTTTGGCAGTTCACATCTGATTTTGGCACTTTTACTTTTATTTTTTTTTTGTGTGTTTTTTATTTGTTTTTATTTAGATGTCTGATGTGAAAGTGTTTATTTTGTGCTTGTGTTAGGATAGAGGTCTGTTGCTGTTTTATATATATATATATATATATATATATATATATATATATATATATATATATATATATATATATGCAAGTAAATCACTGTAGGTGCGCGTGATCTAGGTATATGCTGATAACCACCAGGAAAGAAGAAAACACGAAGTTCCCAAGCGCTTTCGTGTAATTCACATCTTCAGGGGTGAGTACAGACTAGCTAGTCTGTACTCACCCCTGAAGATGTGAATTACACGAAAGCGCTTGGGAACTTCGTGTTTTCTTCTTTCCTGGTGGTTATCAGCATATATATATATATATATATATATATATATATATATATATATATATATATATATATATATATATATATATATATACTTTATTTTTAGTCCATATAACACGCGGACTTTGAACAATGAACATATAATCAACGACCTCACCAGCAAGGAATCGAACCCTCGACCTACTGGGTGGGACTAGGGAACGCTTACCGGCTAGGCCTAGCCGGTAAGCGTTCCCTAGTCCCACCCAGTAGGTCGAGGGTTCGATTCCTTGCTGGTGAGGTCGTTGATTATATATATATATATATATATATATATATATATATATATATATATATATATATATATATATATATATATTATTGTTGTGTTATTGTCCACAGAAACATTACAGTAAGTCATCTCTGTTTACTGTGTGTGTGTTATGTCTGTCCTTGCTCTACAGGAAGAACAGTGATGACTAGGATATTCACATTAGGCTGTTTCTATCAAGGGTACCAGACTATGTTTGAATGTGCAGGCCAATGATCTACTTAACCTGTGAGTACTATGACTTAACCTCTTGAGTACGATTAAACCCCTTAGGTACGATTTTATTTGTTAGAACTTTCAGTACAATGATAACCTGAGCCTCGAGTACTATTATACTGTATACAAGAGGATTAAGTCATCGTAATCAGGCGGGTTAATTTATGGTACGGTACTTATGAGGAGTGTCATCTGAAGTGGTTCATTCTTTGACACCAACGATTTGCCTCCTTAGTATTGCCGTTTTTATTCTGTTGTCTTGTTTATGTTGCTGTCTGTCATTATAGGTAGCCTGCTATCTGTTATTTACTGTTGCATTTTCTGTTTGCGGTTATTAATTTTGTTGCGGTGTGTTATTTTGTCTTATTTTCTGTTATTTTTGTTCGTTTGTCTTCTGTTTATCTGTTGGTCCTGTTGACATATGTTTATCCGTTGTTTATCACCGCTACTATATAGTTATTGTGAATTATAGTTATTTATTATTGAGATTATCTTTCACTGTTGCTGTCGGCTGTTTGTTTATTCTGTTGCTACCGTTGATACATGTTCCCGTTGTTGAGAATATTTGCTTAATTTTGTTGTATTTTTCCGTTGACTCTTAATACTGTTATTGCGTAAGATTTTCTTCAATAGACACGTGCTGTTGATTTTTCTGTTGTTGGGGGGCTACGGTTTCTGTTAATATGTTCGGTAACCGCTCTGTTGATATTGGTACCGTTAAGGTTGAAAATTTCTTTTAACTGTTGTTGCTGTCGGTTTTTTTCAACTGAGGTTAAACCGTTGTCGTTATTTCTGATGCTGTCGGTGCTGTTACCACGATATGTTGTTTTTATTACTGTTTATTACTGTTATTGCTGTTATCGGTTATATTTGTCTGTTTTTATTACTGCTACTGTGTTGTTACTTTTACCGTTACATTATGTTGTCATTGCAGTTACAGATGTACAGTATATACTAATCTATTATACATCTGGTGAATTATATTGATGAAATTTATCGTTGTTATTACATAGTGAAATATATTTAGTTAATTTCTCGATATATTGAGAAAAATAATATATATTCACCATATATTGATAAGAGTAATATATTTTATTTGTATATTTCACCTGAATGTTTTAATAAATGGTTCACCAATGGTAACCAGGTTAGCAAGTTTGTCTCCATGCTGTTACTGCTGTGTGTGTTGTTTCCATTGTGTGTTTTGTTGCTGTTATGTCTGTCTATTCTATTGCTGTTGTTGCTGATGCTTCTGTCGGTGCTGTGCCCATTGTGGAGTGTGTTGCTGTCGGTGCTGTGGCCATTGTGGAGTGTGTTGCTGTCGGTGCTGTGCCCATTGTGGAGTGTGTTGCTGTCGGTGCTGTGCCTATTGTGGAGTGTGTTGCTGTCGGTGCTGTGGCCATTGTGGAGTGTGTTGCTGTCGGTGCTGTGCCCATTGTGGAGTGTGTTGCTGTCGGTGCTGTGGCCATTGTGGAGTGTGTTGCTGTCAGTGCTGTGGCCATTGTGGAGTGCGTTGCGCTCGGTGCTGTGCCCATTGTGGAGTGTGTTGCTGTCAGTGCTGTGCGGAGTGTGTTGCTGTCGGTGATGTGCCCATTGTGGAGTGCGTTGCTGTCGGTGCTGTGCGGAGTGTATTGCTTTCGGTGTTGTGCCCATTGTGGAGTGTGTTGCTGTCAGTGCTGTGCGGAGTGTGTTGCTGTCGGTGCTGTACCCAATGTGGAGTGTGTTGCTGTTGGTGCTGTGCCCATTGTGGAGTGTATTGCCGTCGGTGCTGTGCCCATTGTGGAGTGTGTTGCTGTTGGTGCTGTGCCCATTGTGGAGTGTGTTGCCGTCGGTGCTGTGCCCATTGTGGAGTGTGTTGCTGTTGGTGCTGTGCGGAGTGTGTTGCTGTTGGTGCTGTGCCCATTGTGGAGTGTGTTGCCGTCGGTGCTGTGCCCATTGTGGAGTGTGTTGCTGTTGGTGCTGTGCCCATTGTGGAGTGTGTTGCCGTCGGTGCTGTGCCCATTGTGGAGTGTGTCGGTGTTCTTACCAATGTGGGTGCTGCTGTTACTGTAATTGCTTTTTTTGAAATTCCTGCACCTGCAGTTATTTTTGTTGCTGTTGACGTTTACGTTACCGCTGTAAAAATTTGTTTTCTCTGTAGATACTGCTGCTGGAGTTACTTGTAATTGCTATAACTGTTGCTGTATTTGTCGCTTCTGCTGTTCTCGGTGCTGTTTATGTTATTTCTCAGCCCGGGCCGTGGGTGATAAGGGTGTGCAGCTGGTTCTTGCAGAAGCAGAACTTCCTCAGTACGTCGTGGTGGAGGCAGCTGCTGGTCGACCCGTACTCGTTGATCCTCGACACCTCCCCTGCCACCTGCCGGTGGAGGAGGGTTAGTAGGAGGGAGGGAGGCTTAGGAGGTGTGAGGCTGGACTAGTAGCGAGGGAGGATGGCTTGGTATGAGGGAAAAGCGACATCTATTCAACACTGTGAGAGACAAAGATAAAGGGAGAGAAGGGTCAGTAAGAGGCAGGGGGCGACATAACCTTCGCTAACTGGAGGGTAAGAGGATACTTGGGGCGATTAATGGAGGTAAATTGAAGGTTATTGGGCTGAGGGACGGAGGAAGAGTTATTAGGAGAGAGGAAGAGTGGGGCAGGACAGGGGAGAAGAGAGAGATGGGAAGGGAAAGGGAGATGAAGGAAGTGGTAGTAACACGTTGGAAACATCGCTTCTTGTCCGATCAGCAAAGTTAAACACCGTTGGGTCTGGTCAGCACTTGGATGGGTGACTGCCTGGCCCTAAGACCACCAGATGTTGCTGACATAAAGACTCTACTGGAAACAACCATCTAATGGCCTTGTCTGCTGTCCGTGGTCAAATTGCTATCATTTATAATTATATTAACATAACTGTTAGAAGGAAAGAAGGAAAAAAAGAAAGGAAGAAAAGAGAGGCAACAGGAGAGGAAGAGAGAGGCAGGAAGAGAAGGGGAAGTGGAGGAATTACTACCACTGATGGTAGCTGTTAATAGGAGAGAAAGGCAATAATAGGGGAGGAAGAGAGAGAGAGAGACAGGGAAGAGGAGGTGGAGGAAGTAACACCATTGATGATAGCATAAGCTTGTCTCCCTCACTTAAACTCTAACACGGGTCAGGTGTTGGTAACTCACGACAGTTACCTGCAGTTCTTGTTTTGAGGATCTGATCATTAGTTAAAGTGTCAGGCTAGAGAGACCCTCACTGATCTCTCATAAGTTAAACATACGTGAAAAAGATGTTGGGTCTGACCAATCATATGTTGTTCATTGTGATTTAGGTTATGATTTCTTTATGTAATCATTAATAGAGCATTAGAGATATAACCCCATGGTAAGACGAATTAGTAGCATCCGTTAACTATGTTGTGACTAACTACTAACAGTGTCTTCACATTGTGATTCAAATGTTTTCTCGCCCTTCCCAGCGTAAACTTATATAACTTAATTTTACCAACCCTGAACCTATTTAGATTATATAACCAAACATAATTTAACAATCTAAACCGAAACCTAGTTTAACCATGACATTAAGATATAAGATGTGAAACAATGTGCTCGCAGGGCAGCCGATCGACTCCCATATTTAACACCTTCATTCACCTGGAAGAGTTGGGGCTGGGGGTTGTATCGTAGTGTGGCCTCGACCATAACATTACCAGGAGACAGTGTGGCCTGCAGCAGGTAGCTCCTCACGTCGCTGCTTGTGTCTTGAGGTGCCAGCTGCTTGTTGGATCCTGACACCCGCCCCGTCAACACCCGAATCTGTCAAAGGCAAAGCGGGATGAGCGTGTTATAATACTGTAGTTCCTGATTACTAGACAGATATCATTATGTTTCTATAGCGGAAACAAATTGGGAATCTATTCTTTGAGGAAATAGGATTATACCGTACATGAGATTTGGAGGCGACCAGTCAGTAGGAAAAGGTTTACAGGCAGATTGTGGAAACTTGCATCTACCAATAGATTGATACAAGCTGATGGTGATACTGGTGGTACAAAACACCTTAAGAACATAATTAGTTTCTAGTGGCTCCTAATTATTTTGATACTGTCTCCTGGTGTCCAAGGATCAAACCATATCGTAGGACTCCTGTAATACCAAAGCATTAACGAAATAAACCCTTTTCCTGACTACTACATTCAAGTTGTGCTTGACATCAATGTGGGAGGAATGACAAGGATACAAAATTTACCTGTAATGATGAGTAGATCTTGTCAGTATTTAAAATTATTTTTACACGTTAAAAAAAGAGAATCTTCAAGAAATGTTTCCATCTTTCCTAACCTCTACCTCTACCTGGATTTTTTTTATTTATTTATTTTTTTTTTTTACGGGGATTAACCCACCCGGGCACAGGTCACTGACCCACATCAGGGCCTGGGGGGCGAAAATTTAATAATAATAATAATAATTCATATTAAATACAATTTATAATAATAAAAACAAATAATAATAATTCATAGTAAATAAAATTTATAAAATAAATACAAAATTAGGAGTCCAGGTATTAGCTTTAAGAGTCTAAGGGTTTCTCTGAGGCAGGCAGCGGCCACATGAGGTTTGGTGTAACCATAACACGATTATAGAGGGACACAGAAGTAGGCTGCCTGTCTGCGTTTTACTAGCTAAGCGGTGATATACGGTACCGTACTTTACTTTACAGCCTGACCCTACCTGGCGGGTAAGTCTAATAAATGGGCTTGCTGTAGCCATCGAGGCTCGACGGTTCATCTTCCTGTCTTACAGAGAACAGCCGCGACACTGATCTGTGGTGGCAGAAGTGTACCAGTACTCGATTTCTTTCTTTTTTTGACGTGGAAATACACACACGCTTTTCCACTGAGCAGACTATTTGTGGTGTTGCACAAGACAGGCTTGGTGAAGTAAAATATGCTAATTGGTCCGGAAAGCTTCGTAGCGGTTTTGCGTGACCTTGTCAGTTCCTAAGGTTTGAGTGTTGTTGTACTGTTACCTCCGACAGTAAGTTGGTGTAGTGATAGTGTCTTCCAGAAGCAACATTAGGTGTCTAACCAAACCAAACACCTTCAGAAAATGGAGTCGACGTGTCCTGGACCCATTTTTCTCTTTGTGTCTACTTCCTGCTGACAGATGGCCCAGGATATTATTTCTTTCATCCAAAGACACACTTGTTTGTTTAGATTGCTATGTGCATATGGATGTCTAGTTACCTCGTCCACCTCTATATTTAGCGTTAGCTGCTCTTCGACAATAATGCCCAAACTAAGTCTGACAGGACAATAGTGTCTCTACCTACCAATATCTCTCTCACCTTTGAGAATTTGATGCACTTAGAGTAGGGGCTGAGGTCTTGGTTGAGTGTCTCCTTGAGGAAGGCGGCGGCTAAGTGTAGTACGGGGTCGTGGAGGGGGATCTCCTTAGTGTCCTGGCAGGTACAGAAGTGCTCGGGGATGCCTGCGTCAGCACAAGTGCGGCCTCGAGGTATCTCCTGCAGGAAGTTAATGGTATTAGTGTGTGATTTAGTGAGTTAAGAGACTATAAAATAATTATCTTGACTATAAAGGGGTAAAAAAAAAGTTATGAGAGACGAAAGAGGAATAATAAAAGTAATGGATAAAGAGAATTATATAAACAGAGACAGAGGGAGGATTATATAATTACTAGTTAAATGTGTCATATATTTTTGGATACCACACACACACACACACACACTTCCTCATATTCTTAATTTACAAATAACTGTATAGCCTACATATGAACCGTTAACCTCCCAAATAATTATAACATTTCGCATCATCTAACTGTGAATAAACGTAGCTGTATCATGAGGTCGTAAACGTGCTTAGTGCTCTCCGAATACAATTAACTGACGCTCTGTGTACTTAATAATAACAACATGAACTAAAGTGTTGTTAGTATCTGAGTGAGCAAAATAGTCAAGGTTACATACAGTCTCAGTAAGACATACATACCTGGGGTTACTTAGGAGTGTTCTGAATGGAAATAACTAGATCGGATTTATTTAATTATTCACATCATGTATTCGAATCAATCAAACTTATCGCATACTAAGAGCTTCTCCAGATTAAGTTAGGTTGGGTTTCGTTGTTTCTTAGCGTCTATGATATGAAGGGTTGGGTGGTCATGTGTGTGGTATTTTGTTGAATATAATATGACTTGTATGTGGAGGAAGCAGTAGGCCTATTATGACTTGTATCTGGAGGAAGCAGTAGGCCTATTATGACTTGTGTCTGGAGGAAGCAGTAGGCCTATTATGACTTGTATTTGGAGGAAGCAGTAGGCCTATTATGACTTGTATCCGGAGGAAGCAGTAGGCCTATTATGACTTGTATCTGGAGGAAGCAGTAGGCCTATTATGACTTGTATCTGGAGGAAGCAGTAGGCCTATTATGACTTGTGTCTGGAGGAAGCAGTAGGCCTATTATGACTTGTATCTGGAGGAAGCAGTAGGCCTATTATGACTTGTGTCTGGAGGAAGCAGTAGGCCTATTATGACTTGTATCTGGAGGAAGCAGTAGGCCTATTATGACTTGTATCTGGAGGAAGCAGTAGGCCTATTATGACTTGTGTCTGGAGGAAGCAGTAGGCCTATTATGACTTGTATCTGGAGGAAGCAGTAGGCCTATTATGACTTGTGTCTGGAGGAAGCAGTAGGCCTATTATGACTTGTATCTGGAGGAAGCAGTAGGCCTATTATGACTTGTATCTGGAGGAAGCAGTAGGCCTATTATGACTTGTATCTGGAGGAAGCAGTAGGCCTATTATGACTTGTGTCTGGAGGAAGCAGTAGGCCTACTATTAGCAACAATAGTAGTTAGTGATTTCACCATCATTGGGTTTCATGGTAATTCTTCTTTATTGACTTCCCTCTTCCTCCTGGTACTAGATAAGGTAATTAAGAGATAGAAGGAGAGTGAGGAAGACAAAAATAGACGTAAAATAGGAAGATAGTAGAGGTAAGAAATAGAAAAGGAAAGACATGAGATAAAGTGAACAGGTAAAAACAAGAAAAACAAAGTAAAAATAAATGTATATAGGAAAAAAAGTGAGAATAATAGAAACAAAGAAAAAGGATAAAAATTAAATAATGAAAACAAGAGAGAGAGAGAGAGAGAGAGAGAGAGAGAGAGAGAGAGAATGAGTCAAGTCATCTCTCACTTCCTCTCCCCAACTCACCTGAAAGATGCTAATCCCTCTAGCATCAGGCTGAGGCTTCGAGGTTACGTAGCTTAAATCGGCAAAACTCCCATAGGCAATATCAAGAAGTGTCTGGTAAAGGTCATAGTTGGCTGTGAGTCTTCGAGTGTTGGTTTGTAAGTTCTTGAAGGCGACGTGATACCTGGAGGAGGAAAAGGAATTGTTAATTTATTCTTGAAAGACCTGTTACTTAAATTACATTCAATATGGAGTAGAAATTACTTAGGTGAAGGGGTAAAGAGTGTGTGTGTGTGTGTGTGTGTGTGTGTGTGTGTGTGTTAGTTTAGTGGGTTCTCAAAAGGGGATAAATAATTCTACCCCCAAAACATACATTCTCCAATACACTCCACTCTACTCCAGCATATCCCTCCATACTCCAACACACCCCGACATACTCCAACACACCCCTCCATACTCCAACACACCCCTACATACTCCAACACACCCCGACATACTCCAACACACCCCGACATACTCCAACACACCCCGACATACTCCAACACACTCCTACATACTCCAACACACCCCAACATACTCCAACACACCCCTACATACTCCAACACACCCCTACATACTCCAACACACCCCAACATACTCCAACACACCCCTACATACTCCAACACACCCCTACATACTCCAACACACCCCTACATACTCCAACACACCCCGACATACTCCAACACACCCCAACATACTCCAACACACCCCAACATACTCCAACACACCCCGACATACTCCAACACACCCCGACATACTCCAACACACCCCAACATACTCCAACACACCCCAACATACTCCAACACACCCCAACATACTCCAACACACCCCAACATACTTGTCTCTGAACCAGGGCGGGAGATAGAGCAGGACGTAAGGTAAGCGTTCTTCCAGCATCCCGACATAGGTGGACCGGATGCTGCCCCACCTCATCCCATGGTCGCTGACGAAGAAGAGCGCCGTGTGGTTGAGTGCTCCGGCCTCCTGCAGCTGGTGGAGGTAGTGGAGGTGAGGGATATCGGCGTGGCGCAGCATGTTGATGTAGTCGTGGCTCAGACTAGCGGACCAGTAGAGGCCGAAGGTTGGGGTGTCCAAGAAGGTCCTCGCCACCTCCAGGGAGTAGTCTTGTATGACCTGAAGGAGAGGGGGAGAGTAGGTGGTTGAGTGGTGGCTCTACTGTAACTCTCAGGGATATGGTGGTGTCTCTCTCTCTCTCTCTCTCTCTCTCTCTCTCTCTCTCTCTCTCTCTCTCTCTCTCTCTCTCTCTCCCCCATTTTCCTTCCCTCCCACTAAGCCATCTTTCCTTCCTTCCTTCCCTCCCTCCCTCCCACTCACTCACCCATCTTCCCCCTCCCTCCCACTCACCTATCATCATTCCTCCCACTAGCCCATCTTCCCTTTCTCACTATCTATCTATCTATCTATCTATCTATCTATCACATTCACTTTCAGCCAGACAAAAAGAATCCCCCTCCAGTCGTCCAGTTGTCTCTTGACGGAAATATTCTTAATTGGGAACGTCAGGAATGCGTGTCAGAGCTGAGGGTTTTACTGGTTATTTCTGGACCCAATGAGTTCCAGACCTCACGAGAGAGAGAGAGAGAGAGAGGGAGGAAGAGGAGAAAATAGTGATATGAAAAAACAGAAACAAACAGACAGACAGAAAGTTAAGAGAATTAGTAGAAGTGAAATGAACAGAGAGAAAGAGGGAAGGAGTGAAGAGGAGGAAAAGGGCTAGAGATAAATGTGGGAGGAATAAGGAGAGGGAAAGAGGGTGGATAAAAATGGGGAAGATCGATTTGGTGAAAAGGAGATGGAAGGAAGGAGGAAGTACAGGGAGAAAGATGTATATATGAAAGAGTCGAAAGAAGATTGCATGAGGCGGAATGAACTAGGGAGATGATTGAAGAGTGGACGAGAGTAGATGGATAGGGGGATAGGCATGGCGTATAACAGGAGAGTGAGAGGGGATTGAAGAGTGGATGAGAGTAGATGGATAGGGGGATAGGCATGGCGTATAACAGGAGAGTGAGAGGGGATTGAAGAGTGGATGAGAGTAGATGGATAGGGGGATAGGCATGGCGTATAACAGGAGAGTGAGAGGGGATTGAAGAGTGGATGAGAGTAGATGGATAGGGGGATAGACATGGCGTATAACAGGAGAGTGAGAGAGAGAATAAAAGAGATGACGCAGGTGTGGAGAAAATAATGCAGAAATATAGGAATTTCATTTAGATATCATATAGACAACCATGTTCGTGTTCCTGTCTTAGTAAGCCAATTAGATCCGCTCTCAGATAATAAACCTTTTGGGGAGAAAAATATAGTTTAAGGACCTTTGAAAATCCTTAGGAAGGCGGCGTACACTTTGGCGAGACGAAACTAAGTAAAGAAATCCTGATGAGGGAAAATTTGAGATGGGGTTGTGTGCTGTAGTATATTTATAAGGTCGAGTAAGATGTGTTTTTTTTATGTTAAAGATATTGTTACCTTTTGCTTTCCTTCCTTCCTACTACGTCTTCTACTCAACCTTCCACTCCTATCTGTCTTTATTTCCTCTGTTTCATTCTCGTTCTCTTTGTCCCTATCCTCCTTTTATCCTTTACTGCCTGTCTCTTCTTATTTCTTCCTCCTCCTTTTCCTCACTCCCCAACATCCTCTCATTGCTGATTCCCTCCATCTTCTCCCTTCTCATCATCCCCTTCCCCCCCTTCTGCTCACCTGAATGCTGAACTTGTCACCCTGGCACACGTTAGAGTTGCCTTGCTTGGCGGTACCAATCTCCTTCTCTGAGGCGAGGAAGAAGGGGCGGCCATAATAGTCAGTCGGCTGAGTCACGAACCCGTTGTGTAGGTAGTTGAAGATCCCCATCCACGGCGAGTCCTGCAAGGCATCGAGGGATTAGTATATGAAAGTCTTCCAGGGGTTAGGTTAGGTTAGATAGGTCACGTTTGGTTAAGATAGGTCACGTTAGGTTAGGTTAAGATAGGTCACGTTAGATTAGGTTAAGATAGGTCACGTTAGGTTAGGTTAAGATAGGTCACGTTAGGTTAGGTTAAGATAGGTCACGTTAGGTTAGGTTAAGATAGGTCACGTTAGGTTAGGTTAAGATAGGTCACGTTAGGTTAGGTTAAGATAGGTCACGTTAGGTTAGGTTAAGATAGGTCACGTTAGGTTAGGTTCGGATTGGCTCAGTTTAATGAACTTAGTGTCAGGAGATATTGTTTTATTTGCTAATTAATAGTTAGAGCCGATTTTATTCATTGTGGTATATTTGGGTTGAGTTGTCATGTTAGGTTTGGATACGTTCATTTATATGAAACTTAGTATGAAACAAAATACTTCCATATACAACATACTTCCTCATACTTCTACATCCACATACAATTTACCCACACATACAACATACCTCCACATATAACATACCTCCATATATGCCGTCACATATCCATTCTTCTTGAAGTCCTTCCAGACCCAGTTGCAGTCGTCGTACTTCTCTCTCTTGGGGACGCAAGTGTGATTGGCTAACTCCTGGGTAGTGAGGCCACTGAGCACCGGGATCAGGTTAGGGAAGGTGTTGTCGCCGACCTTGTTGAAGCCCGCTAGGTCGACGGCTCCCAACTCCTTCGTCAGGAAGCTATAGGTTTTGGGCAGGTGGCGCTGCATGTTAAGACGGGACGCTGAATCCGTGCCGAAGATGATCACACTTAATTTCTCTATTGAGTCTCGGTCTGGCTTGACCCTCGGGGGACAGCAACTGGGATTAGAATTATTTACACTGGAGGTATTTTCATTATTGATATCGGATGGTGTCATGGTGTTTAATTGATCGGCTGCTGTGATGTTTACTTGATTAGCTGATGTAGAGGTGTTTTGTTGTTCAGCTACTGTGATAATGTTCTTCTGGTTGATATCTATGGTGGTGTTGGAGCCCCTAGGTGGTGGTGTGGCGAGTAGTTTGTGTCTCTGGATGAAGTAGTGGACGTTCTTGTAGACGATGATGTCACTCATGTTGCAGTAGACGAGGACACTTTCGTCGCGGATGGTCGTCTCGGGTCCCGCCAGAGGCTCGCACCACTGACTGTACCTGCCGGGACATAACACATGTACTGTACCTGTTTGCACCACCATACGGTAGAGGAACAGGTGATAAACGCAAGTGCCATTATTAGAGTTACAGAAACAAGTAGTTTTACGCGCCTATACAAAATATACTGCACCGATATATATATACAGGGTGTCAATATAAACTATCCATCCATCCACTATTCTCACTCCCCTTCATCATCAACACAACCACTAACCTCCATCGGCCATCTGCGGCGGCGTTATACGTATGAGGCTGTTGTTCCACGCGGTAAATGGCTCTGTAGCAACACTTCACTTCTGATGGCAGCGACGACGACGACGCTGGCACCTCCGAGCTGCTGGTGTTACTGGTAAAGTCTATGTACACGTCTATGTCTCCAATATGGGGCACTCTGTTGACGGTAGACGTACTGGGAGGGGGTGTGGGAGGTGTTCTAGCGAAGGAGGGGATTGATGACGAACGAAAGAATCCCGAATGAGATGTTTTAGATGATATGTTGAGTGTCGATGATGACGATGGGGAGGAAGCCTTAGTGGTGGTTGGTGGGGCAGAGAGCCTCTCCTCGTACACCTTGAGGTAGTGGTCGAGGTGGTCGTGCAGGACCTCTCGATGGTAGTACAGTGTCGTCCCCTTGGCTGACGTGAGTGCTGGTGGACCCTTACATGTAAGCTGAACACCAAGACATACATAAATATACAGACAATGAAAGTATCTGGTAGTTTTTGTGGTGTTCCCATTCGATATTCACCAATTAAATAATACAGTACAATATACAAGATCAGTAAATATTCTTGCTTTATTAGTATAGTTTCATCAAAACTGAATATATTTTCATAATTAAATCACCATATGTATATTTGACCACACGATGAAAACCACTCAATTATGGGGAAAGCTGAATGGAATAGTTACCCGTAAACTTTGAACAGAGAAAATGTATCCGATTATGACCAAAGAAAATGGGTACGTAAATACACAGAAAATGGGCAGACTCACCTTGATTGGGTTGGAGATGAACCTGGTGATGGTGTGATGGAAGGGATCGAAGTCTGGTATGATACAGCCTGGGGTGTGGACCAGGAACCCCTTCTGTTCCAGCTCCTCTTCCTCCCCTTCCGTGTTTCTTCTCTCTGTATCATGTGACCCTCCTCCTCCTCCTCCCCTTCCTGCTGATGTTTTTGATGTGATAGATGATGGTGATGATGACGTTGAGGCGTTGATAGAAGGCACCATAATATCCATGATATATTCCGGGGCATGATGAACTGCAAGTAACATAAGGTATTGGTCCTCTCTCAACCAAGCGAAGTATCCCAGGCTACTAGATGACACATAGCTCCGTTTAAAAGGATCGATCGGTAACATATTGACGGCAGGAACTCCTATAACCTCCTCCCTCGTATCGATGGATCCGGTGAGGGATAATAAGGATAAGTGATGATGAAAATAGGTCACTGGTCACATGGGCCCCACTCCTAATGGACAGCACTCCTAGGGGTCCTCAGTCCTAATGCGTCACAATTATAGTGATCCTATTCTTAACTCCTTGAGCACGGTGACTTAATAGGGTTCAGCCGTAATGGATATGTAAGGGTCTGTGGTGCTGGAGACCCATCTGACTCACCCTCCCTCAAGCACTAGACGCTGGTAAGACCTCAATCAACAGCGCTGCAATAGTTTTTAATTACGTGTTCATTCATAACACATTGACGCTAAAGTAATCAAGCCATTTACTGGCGTGACTGCTCTCGCACTGGTAACAACTTTATTTAGATCGATATTGACGAATTAATAACTGAAATTGACGTCGGGAACGAATATAGAATTATAAGTGTGTTTATTCTGAACCAAAATGGACTCAAGATAATATACAGAAACAATTAATACTGTTTTTGCCTTAAGAACGTCTTCTGTCCCTGGCTGTTTAATATTAATATTGATAAATTGGAAACTTTTTACGGTTTTAGCTCTGCTAGTAAGCTAATATCTACTGTTCCTGACGGTGGCATTTTGCGAGTGAGGGAGACTTTACGTCCTGTTTACTACAACCAATCGTCAATACTGGTTCACTCGTTGCTTTAAGCTACTATATGATCTTGAATAAGTTAGGAGAGAATCGTGTATCTGGAGATATCCTCCGGGCACGTATGGCCAGTTATGACTCACTCACTTGTTCAGGCTAAAGTGAACCGTGAATATGAATGCCTCGAAATTGTGAATCAAAGAATGATTCAATTAAATCTTCATTTGTGCAAAAGAGGAATTTAATTAACTGTGAATCATTAATCAGTCACTTAACTGAATCAAGAATCATTCAGTTACTCTTTTGCAAATCATGATCAATCATCTACGCTATCGTGAATCATAAATCATTCAGCTACACTATTGTGAATCCTTGAAATTGAAATATTTGATTGGCAATTATTACATCAAAAGGACACGGTAGTATACTGCTCCCTCCTTCACCTTTGTCATCTCTGTCTGGTGCTTACAGGAAGTAGTAAACGTCATAACGTGGTGCAAGGTTTTCAACAGTGTAAATATTACCTAAACTATTGCATTATTGTGAATCATGACTCATTCAGCTAGGTAACCTTGTAACATGCAGGAGCTACTTACTAGTGAAGCACAGATCGAGTGAATCATAAATCAGTGAGGTTAGCGGCCTCAGACAAGCTCAAGTTACAAGAGCTGAGAAAGTTTACTCCTTATAACTCCAGAACTTAACGTGATAAACACCAGCCAGGGAAAGTTACCGTGGTGTGTGTGTGTGTGTGTGTGTAAGTTACCGTGGTGTGTGTGTGTGTGTGTGTGCTGCAGACATACACATACTCTTATTCAAAGTAAGACATTTGTAGATCATACGTATACTATACACATACACTCACTTAATCTCTCTTACACACACACACACACACACACACAGTGGCAGAGCAGTAAACACTCTAAGACATTCACCCCGTGGGCAAGAGTTAGTAAACAAACACTGCAGCTAAGATGACCTGACAAAGTCCCACCAGAAATAGGAATATATCGCAGGCTCAGAGAGAGAGTGTGGGGGGGGGGGGGGGGTAGATAAAACGAAAGAAAGGGAGACGAGAAGAGAGAAGGCGAGAAAGTGTTAAAATATAAAGAAATGGGGACACAGACAGAAAGAGGGCGACAGAAAGGTATAGAGAGAGAGAGGGGGTGGAAAAGAGAAGAGAGACTGATGAAAATGGAGATAGAGAAAGGAAATAGAGAATACAGATGGATAGAAGTTGTGAAGTAAATAAAAAGGATAAAGAGAGAGAGGAGGGCTGGAGAGAGAGAGAGAGGAGGGCAGGAGAGAGAGAGAGAGAGAGGAGGGCTGGAGAGAGAGAGAGAGAGGAGGGCTGGAGAGAGAGAGAGAGAGAGAGGAGGGCTGGAGAGAGAGAGAGAGAGAGGAGGGCTGGAGAGAGAGAGAGAGAGAGGAGGGCTGGAGAGAGAGAGAGAGAGAGGAGGGCTGGAGAGAGAGAGAGAGGAGGGCTGGAGAGAGAGAGAGAGAGGAGGGCTGGAGAGAGAGAGAGAGAGGAGGGCTGGAGAGAGAGAGAGAGAGAGAGGAGGGCTGGAGAGAGAGAGAGAGAGGAGGGCTGGAGAGAGAGAGAGAGGAGGGCTGGAGAGAGAGAGAGAGGAGGGCAGGGGAGAGAGAGAGAGGAGGGCTGGAGAGAGAGAGAGAGAGGAGGGCAGGAGAGAGAGAGAGAGAGAGGAGGGCAGGAGAGAGAGAGAGAGGAGGGCTGGAGAGAGAGAGAGGAGGGCTGGAGAGAGAGGAGGGCAGGAGAGAGAGAGAGAGAGAGAGAGAGAGGGAGGAGGGCAGGAGAGAGAGAGATTGGAGGGCTGGAGAGAGAGAGAGAGGAGGGCAGGAGAGAGAGAGTGAACCATGTAGTGTTAGAATGTTAAATCCCTCAGGTGACAAAGACTTCAATAACTCTATCAAAGCTTAACTGTTCCTATCAAAGTTATATAAAGCTTAACTGTTTCTATCAAAGTTATACAAAGCTTAACTTTCTATCAATGTTCTGTAAAGCTTAACTGTTTCTATCAAAGTTATACAAAGCTTAACTTTCTATCAATGTTCTGTAAAGCTTAACTGTTTCTATCAAAGTTATACAAAGCTTAACTTTCTATCAATGTTCTGTAAAGCTTAACTGGTGTTATTAAAGATTGATGAACTTCTAGTAACCTCTGTCAACCATTAGAAAGCTCTTGTGAAAGCACTGCTAATGCTTATAAAATTCCAGCAACTGTTCGAAAGCTCCATCAAGGCTTTGTATTTCATCTGTGTGTATTAATAAAAATTAACTAAAGCTCACCTGTACAAGTCTCTAAAAGCTATTCTAATTGTCGAAAAGTTGCATTAGCTCTTTGAACCCACAGATCTATGAACGAAAACTACGTAAGAAAGCTTTATGAAAGATAGTTTAACTGAGGGATGTTCTATGAAAACAAATTACACAAGAAGCTCTATGACAGAAACCTCTACGGAAGCTCTGAAAAAAAATATACGGAAGCTCTACGGAAGAAAGTTGTCTTTGGACTCACAGGTGAAGATGACTCGGGTGTAGAGTCCTGTTCTCTGTGGCGAGGAGACGAGGAAGAACGAGAAGGAGGCGGCCACCAACACCATACACACGCCCACACCACGCCTCCACGCCCGTACCAGGCCACGCCCACGGCTCCCATGCGACCACCCTGCACCTTCACGCTCCCCGCGCGCCCCCACGCCCACCCCGGACACCACCACGCCCGCGCCTGTAATGGGAAAGAAGAAAAATTGGAGATTAGTGTTGATAAGGGAAGGGTGGCATGGAAGAGACCACGCCTTCGTTCTTAGATTGGTTTCTCTCACTTTCTGTCTCTGTCTGTCTGTCTCTATGTCCCGCTCTCTGTCTCACTCAGCTATATCCCTGTCACTACATCCTCATTCATGATGATTATCTCTCTATCTCTCTCTCTCTCTCTTTCTTTATTTATCTTATCCAGGTCTGAAACGCATGAAATTGATGATTTAGTTATGGAAGTTTGTGTTTAAACGGCAGGTGTGGTGGGGTAGTGGGCAAGGGTAGGCAGGTGTGGTGGGGTAGTGGGCAAGGGTAGGCAGGTGTGGTGGGGTAGTGGGCAAGGGTAGGCAGGTATGGGTAAGCGTGTGTAAGTGATGGCAAGACATAGGGAAGTGTGGTCAAGTAGGAGCAGGTTTGATCAAATATGGACATGTGTGGGCAAGCGTTAGGAATATCAGCTGGTGTGGGCAGGTATGGGCAAGTTTAGCCAGGTGAGGGCAAGTCTAGGTAAGTGTGGACAGTTATAAATAATACCTGACAGGTTAGGGCAATCCTATGCACGTAGCTAAGTGTGAGACAGACATATAAGCGTGGGCAAGTGTGGGCGTGGTGAATTAGGGTTGGTTATTAGCAAATGGATTTCTGGTTAGGGGCTACAAGGGGACCCGCTCCTGGTATAACTTGGAATGAAGGAGTCGGGAATTGAAATCAGGAATTGGAATGACGTTGGCAAGGGGAAGAGGAGTTGCTGAGAACATGAGAAAGTAGGAATTCTTAGAGGTGGAAATGTGTGAAAGTCTGAATATTTGTAGGTGGGAATATGTGAAAGTTGGAATGCCTGGAATAAGTATACAAACTCACACACACGTAATTATTGAAATATAATTGATATAACATATATCATAATTTGGCATCCGGCCTGGGGTAGCGACTAACATTTGGCATCGTTCTTTGACTTGTGTGAAGAAAAAATAAATAAATAAAACATAAATTGGATTTCTTTAATAGTATTTTGTAATTAATGCTATTATTATTATTAGTAGTAGTAGTAGTAGTAGAGTGTAGCAGGAGTGGTGGTAGTGCTGGGGCGATGTAGTAGTAGTAGTAGTAGTAGTAGTAGTAGTAGTAGTAGTAGTAGAGTGTAGCAGGAGTGGTGGTAGTGCTGGGGCGATGTAGTAGTAGTAGTAGTAGTAGTAGTAGTAGTAGTAGTAGAGTGCAGCAGGAGTGGTGGTGGTTCTGGGACGATGTAGTAGTAGTAGTCTCCATATTTACACAAGATTAATGCCACACTTCAATGATACAGTTATTACGTTATAACCTGAAGCTACAGAGTGACTTTACACATACCTGGTACTGGTAACATTGTGAGTCTTGTTGTCTCAGTGTACAGAAAGTTGTTTACGTTTTAAGGGTTTTGTTTGTACGTAAAGTCATGGATATAATACTCCACAAATAGTAGACTTTTTTAATAATATTTTCAAAGACTAATTGTAATGTAATTAAAAAAAGATTTATTAATATTTTGAAAGTTTTTATATTCAGATCAGTGACAATGTACAGCATGAATATGTATTAATATGTATTACAGTATTTACGAGCCACTGTTCAGACTTTAAATAATTCGTATATGTTTTATGGTGATGAGAGAACGTTATTGTTGTAGTAAACTGGGTAAAGTCTGTGTGCAATTTCAGTGCTGTTTCCGCCGCCATCTTTGTGTCATAAATGGATTAAGAATTTAAGATTGCTTGATACATTAGGTCACCAGCTGTTGAGCAGATTTAACATTTGATCCTTTGAAAATCCACCATGGTGCTGTTGGTTCATAATTGAAGTCTTTAAATAGTTTTTTGTTTGTAGGTATAGCGAAAATTTAACGTACGAACCTATGAGAATCCACCTTTCTCCCACGGATCAACTGAAATTGCTTGATACGTTTTGACATCTTCAGTTCCCAGAGATAAATTGACTAAAGAACGTTTGGGAATCTATCTTGTTACCACAGACTAACTGGAACTGTTAAATATATTATGACATCAGTTACCTGGACAAATTTAACCTGTGAATCTTGATCAGGATGGACCCATACTATGTCAGGTTTCTGGAACAGTGATTATAAATACTTGTCTTGGAGTTGCCCTGCTCGACGGTGTCACGTGGCGGGCCCTTCAGAAAACCATCGGCACCTGGAGAGGACGCCGACCCTCCTCCACTATATTACACCGCCACTGACGACGTTTCGCCTCTTTGATCTCTCAGCGTCAATTTCCTTTCTCAAGTCTATTTTTTATTTATTTATTTGTTCTTGACCTCGATTGAGTGTTTACGAGAAGTTAATTAAGAAAGATGTTTATATTTACCAGTGGGGTTTTATCTCTAAATCTCTGTTTACTTTATTTTTATTCTACGCGGAGCTGGAACTTTTAAAAGAAGTTTATTAATGAAGATGCCAATAATACACAGCCGTGATGACCTCAGTTCTCTCTGATCTCGGCTTCATTACCACTTCCCATTTTTTCTGTTTTGATGGAGGGAACAATGAAGGGAATAATGAGGATGACTATATTCTCTTGAAATTTAGGAATCCATGTATTGTTTAACCATAATGATGTTAATAATAATAATAATAATATAATACAGTAATGATGATAATAATAATAATAATAGTATAGTAATGATAATAATAATAATAGTATAATAATAACGTTTACAACAATGATAATATAACAATAATAATAATTGTGACAGCAAAAGCCACGTAAAATATCACCTGACTTGCGCTAACCTCACAAAACCTGACCCACACCACAGGTAAGCTTGGCATAATCTTCACAATATTACGGGGATTAGCGAGAATGTTACTGGCTGAGTTAGGTCCCACGTGGAAAAATTCCCTCACGCGTGAAGCACACTGTCAGCCCGGTCAGTAGAGGAGGGTCTTAGGCTGATTAGTGCAGCACAAAAATGGGGTCACCAGGTTATTATCCCCCTGCCCCTCCTTTTTATTGCATTTGTTGATTAAATATCCTAATGCTATCTGGTGTGTTGGGTTAGGTATGGTTGGTTTGGTTCGGTTAGGTATGGTTGGTTTATGTTAGGTTAGTCTTATTGTGTTTCATCTAAAGGTAAAATAAGGTGTGGTGGCTAAGCTTCAGCTGATCCCCCAAATATGTTAAGTAGACGAGTATTGAGGTTTACTGTACCATTCCTATCAAACTGGATATAATTATTGTGATGAAAATTATACATACCACTATACATATACATTCATTCATAAACTGTAATTCAGTACTAATATAAGTAAATAAGAATTGTTATAGTCAATGGTAAAATGGGTTAAATATTAATTCATTGATTAATTTTTTTAGATAACTGAGTTTAAGAGTTTGTCATGAATAGTAAAAATTGTTTGTTTTCCAGTTAACAATTTGAAAAACACTCTGGTGTTAATTATTAGTAAAAGTCTTTATCATTGTTGATGCCACTAATACTATTATTAGTATTTTATTATTATTATTATTATTGTTATTATTATCACACAAGCTGAAGAATCAACGAATCACAGAGCTGTTTTTACCTCAACATGGCTAAGGTGTAGTGATGAAGCCACATGTGTTGACTGTTGATTGAAAAGCTAGATTAAAAACATGTGACTTTTGCTCTCTCGTTGACGGCTTGACTTTGATATAACGGAGAAAGGGGAAGAGGATGTCACTGGGTGCGTCTCTCTCTCTCTCTCTCTCTCTCTCTCTCTCTCTCTCTCTCTCTCTGACACATACACTCCCTCACATAAATCAATTCACCGAACTTCAAATTCGTCTTCCTGTAGATCATTTTCTGATTTATTTATGAAGTGTCACTCATGGTGATGTCTGTGACCTTCATGACATCTGTGACCTTTGACCTTCATGACGTCTGTGACCTTGCGCTATGTGATCTTGAGCTTCATCATTAAGTCTGTCTATTTATATGTCTTACCTATTTTACTATCTATCTATCTATCTATCTAATTCACCATCAAAATGTACATTGATCTATATATTATACCAGTGTATATCTAAGAGGTATATTGGGGAGCGTATAACATGGTTCTTATAGTTTATAGACCGGTATGACCAAGAAATTCCCTATAAAAGGCTCCTGGGAAATATTTCGTCTCTCGCCTAGGGAAATAATCGATTATCGTCAGCGGTAGTAAAAGGCGGGGAAATATTTGGGGACGAAAGTGTGTGTGGTGTTGGTGGGAGGGAAGTGAGGAAGGTGGTAGATGGAGGGCTTTTTCTCTCTCTATCTCACTCTATCTAGCTTGTCTTTTTTTGTCTCACTTCCATCGTTTTATCTCTCTTTCTCTCTCTCTCTATACCCTTTTCTCCATTTTCCACCATTTCCTCTTAATCCTTCTCCTCTCAGAATACACACACACACACACACACACACACACACACACACACACACACACACACACTTATCCCCAACCTTTCAGTATTCCTAGAGATGGTTGTGTGCTCACCACTCAAGGGACAAGCCTAAATAGACCAACCTCGCCCTGAAGCGGTCTCTCTCTCTCCACACACACACAGATACAGTACACAGCCAGTTGGTTCACGTGTACACAAACCCAAGTCACCAGTTGAATCTCCTGTACACTTTGGCTGCACATCACGGGAAAAGTTAAGCTACCCGACACATGCCTCTGTGTACTTTGTAAACAGTCAGCAATAGCGTGGAACCTCGAAAAGAGATACCCCTTTATACCATTGATTCACATAATGATTTTCTCCGATAATTATTCGTTATTAGGTGTATGTGTCCGTATTCCACAGCTAGTATGTAAGTCCACTGTTTCCAACCATCAGTCGTTGAACTACAAGCGGCTTATATCTAGTAGGACTGTATATTAGTTATGTTGTCAGTGTACAGTACATCCACCCTTCAACACACCCCACCCTTCAACACACCCATCCTCCCCATAACACACCCCACCCTCCCCATAACACACCCACTCCCCCCCCCCACACCCACCCTTCAACACACCCACCTCCCCCCCCCCCCCCTCATAACATGTCGATCTGCCAGCGCCTATCCAATCGTCTCTGGTAGCTCTACGGTCAACACTTGAAGACATAACCACTTGCTCGGGTCAGTTGTATATATATAATGTAGGACAAACTTCTTCGTGGTATATTTCTTGGCAAGATAGAAGAAAAAAAAAGCCAAATCATGTAGAGTGTAAAGCAATGAAATAAACTAAAGGATACGACTGGCTTCAAGAAATCAAGTTAAGTTCGTGATGATGGCAAAGGCAGGATACTTACCTCTCATCATTATGTTCCGGGTTCGATCCCCAGTTCGGATGTAAGGTGTTATTCAGTGTGAACCAAATATCACAGGTTATCTCTTGGTACACCGGCTCTTACTTGTTCTAAAACTGGACACTGATGATACGATAACCTGTAATTACGCCGTTCTTAAGATGCAATAACCTGTAATTACGTCGTAGTTAAGATGCAATAATCTATAATATCGTCGTCCTCAAGATGCAATAACCTGTAATTACGTCGTAGTTAAGATGCAATAACATTTGTAATTACGCCGTTCTTAAGATGCAATAACCTGTTTCGTTGTCCTTAAGATGCAATAATCTATAATAACGTCGTCCTCAAGATGCAATAACCTGTAATTAGGTCGTCCTTAAGATGCAATAACCTGTAATTACGTCGTCCTTGTTATGTGGTAGTCCAACATAAGACTTTTGTTATTTTCTTCCTATTTAAAGATATAATATTTGTTTTGTTTATAAATAACTACAATACACTAGTTTTTAATACAAGTTCCTGTAATTTCGACTAAGTTGAGTCTTTGGTTCCAATATTCTTAAAGGGAGATATTCTTAAGCAATATTCTTAGGAAGTGTTTTTAAGGAATATTGTTAGACGGAGATATTTTTAGGGAATATTCTAAGGGAGATATTTTTAGGGAATATTCTAAGGGAGATATTCTAAAAGGATATTCTTAAGGGTACACCATATTCAGCGTCGGCCATTCTTTGATTGCGTCATTCATTGATTATTCCCAGGCAGGAGCAGCACAGTGTGGCCTCCGCTCCCGTGCTGTGGGGCGGGTGAAGGAGAGGCTGTGGGGCGGGTGAAGGAGAGGCTGTGGGGCGGGTGAAGGAGAGGCTGTGGGGTGGGTGAAGGAGAGGTTGTGGGGCGGGTGAAGGAGAGGCTGTGGGGTGGGTGAAGGAGAGGCTGTGGGGTGGGTGAAGGAGAGTTTGTGGGGCGGGTGAAGGAGAGGCTGTGGGGTGTGTGAAGGAGAGGCTGTGGGGCGGGTGAAGGAGAAGCTGTGGTGCTGTGAGACGGGCGAAGGAGGGAGTAGTGAAGGAGAGGGAAGGAGGAAGGAATGGAAGGAGGGCTATTTATGCAGAGGGAGGTATAGTTAGGTGAAGGGAGAGGGAGAAGATGGAGAGGAATATAGGGAAGGAAGGAAGGATAGGAGGGATAGTTAGGTAGAGGGAAGGAAGGATGAGAGAGGAAGGATAGGAGGGATAGTTGGGTAGAGGGAAGGAAGGATGAGAGAGGAACTTAGGGAACAAGGATAAGAGTCAGCATTGCTTACTCACATCATTGTATCTGTGGTGCATATATAACCTAACCTAACCAACGTTAACCTAACCTAACCTAACCTAACCTAACCAAACCAACGCTAAACTAACCTAACATTAACTTAGTGCAGCCCAGCTTATCATTACCTACCCGGTTTTAGTATGAAAATTCGGGTGCGGTTCCTCATACAGACGTAAATTTACCCCCTATAATGGCTATCAATTTATTTATTTTTTATTTTATCCCAGTTGACTCGACGGTAACAAATACATATAGTCAACACATTCATTCCAATTGACACTACTCGTTTAACTCAGTATTGTCTGAAATAATCACTCACCCCCCCACCCCCCCCCCTCTCCCCTCCCCGACCCACAATTAGCTGTTTACAGGAGTTAGTTATACGCTCATTGACATATGGGACAACGGGCGTATCTCCCCTGCTGGCGTATTGTTATGGCGTATCCAACATTTTTATTTTTATTTTGTCATATATATAACTTTTTACGGGGTTAATTAGACGTCCAGGTCTCGTCAGTTTGTTTATACTTGTTTTACCTGTAGTGTGTGTTGTGGTCTAACGTTCTGATAGTGATATGTACACACACACACACACACACACACACACACACACACACACCTTAGGTTTAAACACATACACACTTACAAACACATACACACTTACAAACACACACACACCCTTACAGACACACACACACACACACACACACACACACACACACACACACCCTTAGGTTTAAACACATACACACTTACAAACACACACACACCCTTACAGACACACACACACACACACACACACACACACACACACACACACACACACACACACACACCCTTAGGTTTAAACACAAACACACACCCTTACAGACACACACACACACACACACACACACACACACACACACACACACACACACACACACACACACGCACTCAAAACACGTCGGGTTTAATAAAAATATATAATCTATACTATCCGGTCGTATATTTCAAGTATAATTACCCCACCATTGTAACAACGAGGGAAATATATTACACGCTCACAATTCTCTGCATTCCATATTTATTTTACCTTTATTATTAAAATTTCGGGAATGTTTCTAAGTCAAAAATGGCGGGATGAATATCAGTTTAAAAGTTTGTATATATTAACTTTGAGTCTTTAAAATTCTTACGTTTATATTTTCCTCTTAAATGTTATATTCTGAAAGGTTCGTAACTTATGGTAATTTTCCCCTTAAATGGTATAACCTTAGACGTTTCTACTACATATTAATTTTACCCATAAGCCGTGTGTGTTGCAGGGTAGGTATGCAAATTCGTGTTTGTGTGTGTGTGTGTGTGTGTACTGAAAACCGTACACCAACCGTAAGAAGGTTAACTACGTACACATACAAGGTATATCCGTGTAAGTATAGAAGAGCTACACACAATAAACATTCAAGTGTACATAAAATACTTATGTTTGCCTCCTAAAGGTAAACAAAGGTGACATCATTATACTCTCCCGCCCACCTGTCCAATTACCCGTAATCCCCAATACTCGATACCTGTCAGGTCTGCTGGTTCTTTATCCCAGCGCTCTCTGGCCCGAGATAATGATGCTACGGTGGTCTGAGGGGGGAGTGTGGGGGTGTTTGTGGGAGAGAGGGGAGTGTGGGGTGTATGTGGGAGAGAGGGGAGTGTGGGGGTGTATGTGGGAGAGGGAGGGTTGGGTGTATGTGGGAGAGGGAGGGTTGAGTGTATGTGGGAGAGGGAGGGTTGGGTGTATGTGGGAGAGGGAGGGTTGGGTGTATGTGGGAGAGGGAGGGTTGAGTGTATGTGGGAGAGGGAGGGTTGGGTGTATGTGGGAGAGGGAGGGTTGGGTGTATGTGGGAGAGGGAGGGTTGGGTGTATGTGGGAGAGGGAGGGTTGGGTGTATGCCTTAATAGTGACAATAACGATCCCTTGACTATAAATAATAAATAAAAATGACTAACTTTCTAATAAAAAAAAAGATCGGCGCATAAAAAATTCAAACCATTTAAAAAATATTCTAAAAGGATTTATGATCTGTTAATATGCAAATGATATTATATAATTACCTTCCTCTATAATTATGACGAATTTTAAATGTTTCATGATCTTCCCTCAAACATCTGACTGTTACCTCCACACATACGATAAATCACCTGTAATTCACCAGGTAACGGACACACGCGCCTTGTAATTTGGTAACGTGGGATTATTTTTTTTAGATTAAACGTATTATTATTTTATTCTGTGTTTTTTTTTAGTTATCTTTTTATGTGAGGTAATGTTAGTGTTATTTTGGTGTACAATATTCAGTACGGGTTTATGTGGTTGTATGTGTTAATGTGTAAAGTTTCACACACACACACACACACACACACACGAGAGAGAGAAATTGAGATAATTCGAGAAAAAGATGAGAGGGAGAGATGAGAGACAGAGAAAGAAACTGACAACATCCGAGACAGCACAAGAAAGAAGAGATACTGAGAGAGAGAGAGAGAGATAGAGAGAGAGAGAGAGAGAGAGAGAGAGAGAGAAATTCCTCACGATACACCACCACATCACAGTTAAAATAGCACACTTTCTCTCTTTAAATTATTCACCAGTATTAAAAATAGCTTTAATACGTAGACTTTTCCCCCAGGTAGTTTTTCTGTGCATTCATCCACGTATATAAACACCTGTGTGTAATTTTTAATAAGTTATGTGTCTGAGCGTGTAATGTGTAGTGAGTTATGTATGTGTAGTGAGTTGTGTATGTGTGTGTGTTTGTATGTGTAATGTGTAGTGAGTTATGTATGTGTAGTGAGTTGTGTATGTGTGTGTGTTTGTATGTGTAATGTGTTGTTAGGTATGTGTAGTGAGTTATGTGTTTGTATGTATAATGTGTAATGAGTTATATGTATGTATGTAATGGTAATGTAATATGTTGTGAGGTATGTGTGTGTGTGTGTGTGTTTGTATGTGTAATGTGTAGTGAGTTATGTGTATGTGTGTGTTTGTACTGTGTAGTGAGTTAGGTGTGTGTTTGTATCTGTGTATGTTTATGTGTATGTATACGCTTGTGTGTGTGTGTGTGTGTGTGTGTGTGTGTGTGTGTGTGTCATTTCAACATTACTGCCACATCAAATATCAACTTCCCTTTACTGTCACACCAAAATACGTCCACAAAATCAAGTATTCTCATGATGTACATTGACCGTCATTTCCTGTCAGATAATCCCCCCAGCAAACATTCTCACCTCTCTGCTATAAACATTTTTTTACCATCGATAAATTGGCGGGAAATTTGCATACGACAGGCGCGACAGTTTTGACATCGGGAAAATGCACTTGTCCCCGGGTGTTTGTGGGCTATCGCATTTGTATAGCTGTAATTGTATTTATCTTTAGCAGCGTCAGCTTTGTTGCTAATTGACTCACTCACTCACTCACTCACTTAACTCACTCACATAATCTACTTACTCAACTCACTCACACACTCATGCAACTCACTCACTCACGCACTCATTCGCTCACTCACTCGCTCACTCACTCACTTACGCACTCATTCGCTCACTCACTCACTCACTCACTTACGCACTCATTCGCTCACTCACGCAACTCACACACACTCAACTCAACTCATTCTAACTTACTCACTCACTCACTCACTGGCGGAGAATAATTTGTCATTCATTCCCTCGCTCGCTGAAGAGACTTTTCTTTCCTTTGTTCACTTACTATTGGAGAAAAATAGTATATATTCATCTATTGACGGGGAAAATGTCACTCACTCACTCATTCACTGACGGAGTAAATTGTCACCCATTCATAAGTGCCTAAAAAAAAAACTAGCCACTAATTCACATTATTTACGTATTGATGGGACTGAAATGATCACTCACTCATGAATGACGGAGGATATGGTCACTCACTCACTCACTGACAGAGAAAATCACCCACTCATTCTCATCCGGTCCCCAAAAAACATCCACTAGTCAGGTCAGGAAAGGCATATATTAAGGTGACTAAACGTAGCCAAATATGTTGGTGGTGAATTGTTAGTGGCAGAGTAACGAGAGTCAATAATATTATGTATGTTTCCACCTGCAGCCCTGTGTTAAAAGGTTCACAGCTGCAGTAGGTACACACTGTATGTTTAAGGTCCACAGTGGGGGGGTGTTTTAGGTACACACTGTATGTTTAAGGTACACAGTGGGGGGTGTTTTAGGTATACAGTGTTATGTTTTAGGGTACACAGTGGTTGTTTTAGGTGTACCGTGTATGTTTTAAGGTACACATTGTATGTTTAAGGTACACAGTGGTTGTTTTAGGTGTACCGTGTTTGTTTTATGTTGTTTAAGGTACACAGTGGTTGTTTTAGGTGTACTGTGTATGTTTTTAAGGTACACAGTAGTTGCTTTAGGTGTACCGTGTTTGTTTTAAGGTCCACAGTGTTTTTTTTTTTAGGCACACACTTTATGTTTTCGGTGTACCGTGTATGTTTAAGTACACAGTGTATGTTTTAGGGTACTCAGTGAATGTCTTAAGGTACACAGTTTGTTTAAAGGTACTATATAATGTGTTTTATTGTTCGATACTACTGTTATTGTGCTTAATTTTGGTTAGACTTGGAAGGAAGGACAGGTGACTCCAGTTAATTTTCCTACATATACCAAGGACAGGTAACTCACGACAGGTAACCTAGAACAAATGTTTTCCTAGAATTATTAAGAACTGGTAACTCACGACATAGGACAGGTAACTCACGACAGGTAACCTAGAACAAATGTTTTCCTAGATTTATTAAGAACTGGTAACTCACGACATAGGACAGGTAACTCACGACAGGTAACCTAGAACAAATGTTTTCCTAGATTTATTAAGAACTGGTAACTCACGACATAGGACAGGTAACCCAGGACAGGTACATTATCCTAGATTAATTAAGGACAGGTAACTCGGGTTTATTTTGCTCGAGTCATGAAGGACACGTCAACCAGGACACGTCAACCAGGACACGTTTCTCTTCTTAGATTCACTTTTCCTGGACAAGTGAATGACAAAGTAAGGGTGACTTAAGAATGAATTGGTCAATGGCTGCACCTGTAAAACATCCCTCACCTGGTCAGGAACGGCGGATTGGGTTGACTTAACGCAGCCAACTATTGTACAACCTTGACAATATACTGTACAGTCACTCAAAGAAAAACAAACCTTTCTATACAAAATTGTGTTGAAAAAATATGACACAACGGACGAAGGATTTTGACAACCATACCGAGACAACAGGAGTCATAGTGTTCGTTCTGAAATACATCGCTCCTCCCCCTAAGTAAATATAGTTTTTTGATTGACTATTTGCGTATTTCAGTAGTATACAATATATATACAGTATAAATACAACCATAGAATATCGTAATTAAAATACAGCTCATCGAGATAGAATGCCCATATTTTAGTACTGTATAAATAAGAACTTAAGACCTAGGCATTCTTTTCGATGACCTGGTATATAATTTATTTAACAATGTCGTAACCTGAATGTGTTGCTTTAAATACTGGCTGCCAAAGAATAATATAAACTAAAAAAGATGTAACTAAAAAAATCGTATCTAAAGTTTGTTCTACAATAAAAGTGTTGCAAGTTACGAATGTTTTAAACTCGAAATACCATAATTTAGAAGTGTTGTATGCTAAAGGTATCGTAAGTGGGGAATGTCTTATAGTAAAAGTGAAATATAATAGTAGTCATAATTTAAAAGTATTATATGTTAAAAGTATATTAGTTTGTGAATGATATTTAGTCAATATATCGTAATTAAGAATCATATACATACAAGAAAGTCGTAACGATATAGAATATAGTTTATAAACACAATTTCCCAACATTCTTATAATTAATATCAACAACTAAATTTTGTATCGCATAAATATCATAATCCCACAGAATCACGTATCTAAACAGCATCTTCCCTTAAATTTATCTTAAGTTAAATACCCAACAAAAAATTAATTCCGTACCTTGGAAACATCGTAACTTGGGAATGTTGAGAAGAGGACTGAATCGCACCCCAGAAATGTCATAAATCTTGAAATTTCATAACTCAAGAATTTTGCAATAGTGAATCTGTAACCAAACTGTGAGGCAGAAAATATGAGGAAATCAGCTTACCCTTTGGACAGAGAGAGAGAGAGAGAGAGAGAGAGAGAGAGAGAGAGAGAGAGGCAGGGAAAAGAAAAAAAGAGAGAGACCTGGGACGTGAGCAAGACATTGAGAGAAAGAGAGACGGGAGGAGTGGGCAAGAGATTTGGAGAAAGAAAACATGAGATAGATTGAGGAAAGAGGGGGGGGGGGAGGGAGTGGTAAATGGAGAGGGAAGGTCAGAAAGAGAGGGAAGGGATTTGAGGGGATAGAGAGTGGGAGTGAGTATATGTGAGTGAGTGGGAGTGAGTATATGTGAGTGAGTGGGAGTGAAGGAGAGTGAGTGAGTGGATGTGAAGAAGAGTGAGTGAGTGGATGTGAAGGAGAGTGAATCAGTGAAAGAGTAAAGGAAGTAAAGTAAGCTATAATAAATGAGAGAGAGAGAGAGTGAAAGAAATGGGAAGAACAATGATAAATAAGAGAGAAAGTGAGTGAATTAAGGAGAAATAAGAGTAAATAAGAGACCCCAAAAAATGAATGACTAAAAACTAGATTTTGAACTTCACTTGACTGACTGACTGACTGACTGACTGATAAACATTTACTCTACCTCTCCTGACTGACTGACTGACTGACTGACTGATAAACATTTACTTTACCTCTCCTGACTGACTGACTGACTGATAAACTTTTTTTTCTAGGTAATATTTCTCACTTTTTTCCCTGTCAGCCTCTTGCCCTAGTTGGTGTATCACACAGCCTCTCTCTCTCTCTCTCTCTCTCTCTCTCTCTCTCTCTCTCTCTCTCTCTCTCTCTCTCTCTCTCTCTCTCTCTCTCTCTCCTCTGCTATTGGTCAATTAATTGTCTCGTATGTGAGTTATGTTAATAGAAACCCCACAACACCTTTATCATCTCAATAATTTAGTATTAACCCTCTGAGTGCGACGACCTTAACCCCTTAAGTACACTAACCTAACCTAACCCTTTGAGTTTGATGCCTTTAACCCCATGAGCACCATGACCTAAGCCACTTGAGTACTCTAACCTTAACCCCTGGAGTACTATGACACAAGGCTTAACCCGTCAATTACGATGATTCTATAAGGTTATCGTACTCGAGGGGTTAATGCCATCATACTGAAAGGGTAAATGACATCATTTTCAAGCTGTTAATACCATCGTACTCAAAAGATCACGAATATAAGACTACTATACAGTGAATATTTTCCATGTATATAAAAGCGGTTTGAAATTATAATTATATTTTATACATGCATAGCAATACATTCTCTTTAACTTTAGTATTGTTGTGGGGCCAAGCAGCCTTTACCAACTACGTGTTATTAAAAGAAAATTTACGCGGGAACTTGTACAACTAGTTTTACACAGAAGTCACATAAAAGTTGTTTTAGAGTTTTTCACGACTTAAGAGGACAAGTAGTGTTGCAGGTGGTGGTGGGGAGGGGGGTGTATAAGCTTTGTTTTAGCATGGTATACTGTATATGTAAAACGAATTCAATAAATTTTGCTCTGTGTGTGTGTGTGTGTGTGTGTGTGTGTGTGTGTGTGTTCGTGTGTGTGTGTGTGTGTGAGGTATTTACCCAGTTTTCAGGTATAAGTTTATTTTTTTTATTATTATTATATTTATCTCATTAATGCTCGTATTATTATTAGCATTATTATTATTATCATTTATTATTAGTATTCGTATTAGTATTACTATTATTATTCTTAAGTTAACAGGTACAGTGTTGTAAATCAGTGTGTACAGTAGGTTTAAGGTTCACTTTGTATGGTGTGTCACAAGTTGAGGATAGAAGAAGGCAAGTGTTAGAGTGTTGTACAGTGCTTCTACTCGTTCCACCACATTACTGCCACTTCCTACACTTGTTCTTTACCACTTACCTATCATTCCTCCCTTTATTGACGTTTCTGTTTCCTTTCAACTATTCAACACTTAAGTGGTAGAGGAGGAAGTGTAGCTGGTAGACAATAAACGTAAGTGAAAGGAGTGGAGAGTATTAAATCACTTGGTCTGCCTCACTTATATGACTCAGTCTACCCTTCACCATTAAACTCAAAATGTCACGTAATATCATTAAATGTCAAAACATAAATAATATAAAGACGCCTCAGGAACTTTGTTATACTAGACTATAACAACGTATATACAACTGAAGAAATAATTTATTAGTATTTTATAAATATTCAGTAGAAATCGCTTACAGTTTTGCTTTAATCTGTAATGTCATATCGCATAGGTATATTAATTTAAAAGCTATACTATGGGAGAGAACTCATTAAATACGTGTTATGTTGGTGGTCTTCACAACATATAGGATTTTTTAGTAGCACCCGGCGTCAGGGTGTCTTCATAATGTAAACATTGTAATAGTTCAATATTATTTTTGTGTACAGTATGTGACTTCATATTTGTATGTGTTGGAGTGTGTTTGTAAATGTATACTTTTATGATGGAGTTTGTACTGTGTGTGTGTGTGTGTGTGTGTGTGTGTGTGTGTGTGTGTGTGTGTGTGTGTGTGTGTGTGTGTGTGTGTGTGTGTGTGTGTGTGTGTGTGTGTGTGTGTGTGTGTGTAAATTATTTCAAAACAATGAAAAAACTATTCTGGTTCTTATCATCTCTCGACCACTCCCCACCACTCTTGCCCACTCCCCACCACTCTTGCCCACTCCCCACCACTCTTGCCCACTCCCCACCACCCTTGCCCACTCCCTCACCGCCATCCCTACCCATCACACAACCCTCGCCTTCACCACCACCCCCACCAACACCCCTACCAACACCCACACCCCTACCTCTACCACCCCTACTCCCACCACCACCCCTACCTGTACCACCCTCGCCCTCACCCCCACCACCACCACCCTCGTCCTCACCCCCACCACCACCACCCTCACCTCACCCCCACCACCACCACCCTCGTCCTCACCCCTACCTGTACCACCCTCGCCCTCACCCCCACCACCACCACCCTCACCCTCACCCCCACCACCACCACCCCCGGCTTGGTCATCAATCACCACCTTCATTAACAGTGTAGCCACATCAAAGCCTCCACCTTTCTACACCCTAGTGAGTATGTTGGCTTCCTGCAGTCTACAACCACCAATACCACACCTACCACCCTTTTGACCACTACCACGCTTACCACCACTACTACCCCTTCGACCAGTACCATCCTTCCCATCACCACCAAAATCTCTCCATCACCATTAAAGCCACCAGCAGCAACCTCACCTCCACCACCATCACCACCACCGCATTCCTAAGCTAACAACACAAGAAGCTAAAATTATACCCTCTGCAAACACCTACTGATGTGTGATATAATTTTATACATACATGTTGGTAAAATAAAATTAAATGTATTAAAACAATAAAACTCCTGTGTGGTTATCAGTACAGATATTGGATTTAGTTTTCCATTAATACAACAAATTGGAGAATTGTCAGAAGTCTTACCGGGTGTCCTGAGGCAGAGGTTGGGCGTTGTCATAGGTCTTAGCTCAGATGGCCGCCAACCCTAATACTACATCCTAACCCAGCGACTAGGATTGTAACCCGTTAATATTGGGAATCAATAGCGCTTCATTATTGAGATCCATTAAGATTTAGGCATTTTAGGGCTTAGAACCATTAGGGCTGTTAAAACTCGGATAAGAGTCATTAGGGCTGGGACCCATTTGTTTAGGGATAATTAACACTTGGACCATTGAAAATGGGGCCTATTTGGACTGGCCTCCATTCAGAATGGGGCTTATTAGGACTGGTCCTCCTATACCAGTGGTCAGGTGCAGTTGAGTTGGGATGTCTTATGACTGAGGGCCCATGACCAGTCAACACACCCACAGCGCCTCGTACTTCTGTATTTATAAATATTATTATTTGTTCTTGTCTGATGTTACTTAGTTTATCTCACAATGTTCGGATGTCTCATTGTGAGTTTAGGGATTAAGGAGAGAGATGGTTGATGATTTGTTCTTTGGCCACGAACAGTGTTTCGGTTACACCACTTTGGTCTTTATAAAGTGTTTATCGTATGGTGAGCATGTGGAAGTAGGTTGAAAAGTAACAGTTAAATAGCTCTAGTAATGTATTTCCTGCTGACACATAGTATTTCTGGGAGCATTAAGTAAAACTGTGAAGAAGAGTAAATAGTCGTATAAACTAAAGTAAATTAAGGTAAAGTTGATGTATATGTTGGGTGTCCGCCGGTAGGTCGCAGCACCTTATCCACTGATTGGGGTCTCTTGTCCAAGACAGTCTGGTGAAACTGTACACCGTCCTGACAAGTCATCTGTATTTATGATTCAGAAAATGTGCCTTGTATGTCTGTGTTGAGGGAGACTTATTTACCTGTGTGTGTGTGTGTGTGTGTGTGTGTGTGTGTGTGTGTGTGTGTGTGTGTTTGACTGTTACATGATAAAGCTAAAGTGTGGTTGTGGAATAATATTTACAAGTAAAATAAAATGTTTTTCACGCTTTGTATTATATTCCCGTGGTGTGTTTGAAGCCCACGGGCAACAGAAGCTTGTATCAGTGTGGTGATCATGTGTTATTCTTCTCCAGGTTATAACATCTCTACCGCGACCTTCTGACCTTCCTAGAGGCAAGTGGTAAGTATCAACATAGATTTAGACAAAACACTGTTGAAATAATACACTACATAACCAAGATTTTAAAGAGACTTAATAACTTTAGAATGAGGATTTTTTTTATATGGATTAACGACTCAAACGTCATAAAATTAATTGATAAAAAGTTGTGTTATGGAAAAAGTTTTAATATTTACTTACGTTAATGTGTTTTCTGTTTTTAATATATTTAATTCTTTGGGTGAAACGTGCAGAGAAATACAGCAAGAGTTGAGGAGACTTTGTAAATAAAAATTATAACTTTTTTAATTAGTGGGAGTAAATTTGGCTCATGATAATTTTTTTTAACTGAGTACGATACCAACTCCCTGAGTACAAAATAAGATGCCTTTACCCCTTGAGTACATTGACTTAACCCATTCAATACGATAACTTAGCACCTTGAGTACAGTATAAGATATCTTTACCCTGTGAGTACGATGACTTAACCCTTTCAATACGATAGTTTATCCCATTGATTAACAATAACTTAACCCCTCAAGTGCAATGTCTTAAGTCATCACACTCAAGAGATTCAAATCATCACGCTCAAGAAGGTAAAACATCACACTCAAAACGGTAAGCGCTCCTCTGAACAAAGACCATGGGAATAACGGGTTAGGTTAGGTTAGGTTAGGTTAGGTTAGGTTAGGTTAGGTTAAGTTAGGTTAGGTTAGGTTAGGTTAGGTTAGGTTAGGTTAGGTTAGGTTTGGTTAGGTTAGGTTAGGTTAGGTTAGGTTAGGTTAGGTTAGGTTAGGTTAGGTTCTGCCTGTATAAATTATGAACCGACTTCGAAGTTCATGGCAGATATCATTAGCCTGTCTGTTTTAGTGACCTGTTTGAAAGGGTGCGTCATTATATTAGTCCTTGTCGTTTTTGGTAGCTGATATGGTCGTTTTGAGTCGTTTATATCGTTGTTTTAGTTGTTCTTGTTGTTTATAGTCGTTCATATCGTCATTATTAGTCGTTCATATCGTGTCATTTTTATTCGTTCATGTCGTATTTAGTCATTGATATCGTCGTTATTAGTCGTTCATATCGTGTCATTTTTAGTCGTTCATGTCGTATTTAGTCATTGATATCGTCGTTATTAGTCGTTCATATCGTGTCATTTTTAGTCTTCCATGTCGTATTTAGTCATTGATATCGTCGTTATTAGTCGTTCATATCGTCATTATTAGTCGTTCCTATCGTCATTATTAGTCGTTCATATCGTATCATTTTTAGTCGTCCATGTCGTATTTAGTCATTGATATCGTCGTTATTAGTCGTTCATATCGTCGTTATTAGTCGTTCATATCGTCGTTATTAGTCGTTCATATCGTCATTATTAGTCGTTCATATCGTGTCATTTTTAGTCGTTCATGTCGTATTTAGTCGCTGTAATCGTCGCCGTTATCCAGACAACATATTGCCATAGATTCCTAATATCAAAACTCCTGCTTAATTACACGAGGACGTTAAGCACGTATATTGTCATGTAAATAAAGCTTTTGTTACTTTTGTTGTGGAAAATTTAGTGAATAACATTATAGCAACACCAGGGGCAGTTTGGGTCATTAAGTGGTTGGGTACCTAACCTAACCTACCCTACCTTACCCTACCTTAACTTACCTAACCTAGTAACCTAACCTAACTTACCTACCCTACCCTAGTAACCTAACCTAACCTAACTTACCTACCCTACCCTAACTTACCTAACCTACCCTAGTAACCTAACCTAACCTAACTACATCTACCCTACCCTACCTAGCCTACCCTAGTAACCTAACCTAACCTACCCTACCTAACCTACCCTAGTAACCTAACCTAACCTAACACAGTATTTTTAGTCCTCGCAGTAGAATACGTAAAAGATCTTTGTCTGTCTGTGTTGGTCGTCAGGTAAATTTCTGTATTAATTTCATCGTATTTTGTGTTATGTGGGAAGTTAAGTATTCTTGTTTGTTTGGGTAAAGAAATAAAAATAAATGTTTTTCCGGTTTTCTGTGTCATTTTTTTTACCGTTTTTTTTTTTTTGGGTAGTAAGTAATTATTTAATGGAGAAGCAAATTAGTTTAAGTTTTGCTAGTTTGGGAAAGTATCTTGACAATGACATCATTAAATTCCTGTTAGTAAATATTGGGCGACTACAGTACTAACAATCTCTTGAAGTAAATTAATCCTCAACTTGTGGAATGTTAAACTACTGTACACTCTGGCAGAATGTGAGTTAATAACGTTTCCTCTCACTTTGTTTACTGAACTTAAATATGAGTTTCCATTATCGTTCTTATGATGGAAAATTTAGACTGAGGAACATTCACTTGCATGGCGTTGCGCGCTTTAGGACCTTCCCTAGTGATAATGTTGTATCTACGTCATTCATCCTCCATATTGTAATGAATGAAGATAATAATAATAATTTTATATTCCTTGAGGTGACTAAAGTTATCATATAATACTGTAAACCTGTGTTATATTTCGGGCCATTGAAGATACTATAACTATAATAATAAGAATAAAACAAACAATAACTGCTGCAGGTTAAATAATTCAAGGTTTAATTTCTGCAGTCAACGATTAAAACATAATGAAGGCAAATCATCGCTACTTTTTATAACTGTGGTGTAATTAGTAAGGAATTAAAAGACTCACCTAATTAGATTTTTTTTGTAGCTGAATTACAACAACCAGGTAACTTTATTGGTTATTCTATGTGACTTATATTTAGATTGTCGTAGAGTTAGTGTCCCACCATCTGGCACTAACACAGGTATGAATATAAACATTACTGGAGCAGATGGCAATATGACTTGGCTCCCTAACGTGCATATATTGGTAAGCGTTCAGTCTTCCGTTCATAACAGCCAGTTCCCTCAGGTACACTCACCACTCTCGATCACCAAATTGATGTTTTGAGTGGGACGTTTTTGTCACTCCTTATTGAACAAAGAAAATAGTGGGTGAGACTAACAGAATAAACCTGTATTTGTTTTTTCTTCTAAAGGTCATTGTTTTCGTTTCATTAAGTAGGTAATAAAATATTCACATTAAAAATATTAGAACGTTTACTATACCGTTGTTATAATATTGACTTTAGTGTGTTTGAAATGTGTTGAAAAATATTGAACGTTCTCCACAACACCAATCTTACTGAACGAGCAATATTACCATTTCATAATAATATTGCCTTCGTATATAACATTATTTTATTACACCTCATACCGGGAGTTATGTCACCAATAATCAAGCTTCGTTTTTATTTTGTTAGTTTCATCAAATTAAAGTAATTAATATTGGCCCATAATAACCAACAGCACTACGTTGTCAAGTGTTATGAAATGAACGAGAAATAGTGTACGGTATCAAGGTAATTCTGGGGGGGGGGGGAGGGGGGTCACCTGTACCTGTTGTAAATTAAACAAAATAATTCGTAAAAAAAAAATATACATTACTGACTATATATTATTTTTTAGTTTAAGTTGATAATTAATTTTTGTTGGTTAGAGAAACAAGAAAGTAGATTTAACTAACCTATATTGTCGGAGTTGATGAGGAAATTTTTCTTAATTTTTTTTTTTAATTAAAGACAGAGGAGCAATGGCTGGTGTGGGCTACGAGGAACAACACCATTACCAGTACCACCATCACTACCACCAGTATCACCATCACTACCACCAGTATCACCATCACTACCACCAGTATCACTATCACTACCACCAGTATCACCATCACTACCACCACCATCACTACCACCAGTACCACCATCACTACCACCAGTACCACCATCACTACCACCAGTACCACCATCACTACCACCAGTATCACCATCACTACCACCAGTACCACCATCACTACCACCAGTATCACTATCACTACCACCACCACCAGTACCACCATCACTACCACCAGTATCACCATCACTACCATCACTACCACCATCACCACCACCAGTACCACCATCACCATCAGTATCACTCGTACCACCATCACCATTGGTACCACCACCAATAACAACACCACCATCACCACCACCACCACCTCCACCATCACCCTATCCTGTCCTTGCACGTAGTTTTTCATAATGGTGAAGACAAGTCGTTAGTGATCACCAGGACTTTGGCTTGGTGATGATAGTTACATAGAGTAAACGATGGTAATATCCACCCAAAAATCTATTTAGTCAACTTGATGATGATGTATAACAAAAGCGAAATAATGAAACCAGGAATGATTAGGTTAGGTTAGGTTAGGTTAGGTTAGTGCGAATATATCCAAAATGAAAGAGGTGGATCTAAGGTAATATTTGTCAGGTATGAACACAAATATATATGACAGAATATTCCCCAAATATCACTTATTAGTTTTAGTATTTAATCACCTTTTGTCCAGCCAATAAGTGTGATTAATGTGAAGAAATATATGTGAGGGAAACACAGTGATCATTAACGCGGTTTGATGGCCGTGGGTGGATGCGTATCATATTCTTGTTGGGATTACTGCACAAAGGGGTTAAGGCCAGCTGTGTGACTCAGTTGTGGGGCTAATGCTTCGTAAGCCCAGCGGATATTGCCAACACATCTCACTCCGGATTCTCACAGGTTCGTAAAGTTTCCTCGTAACTGGTGAGCAAGAACGCACCTAAATGTTCAACTTTAGCTTAAGCTCAGAGATAATGTCCAAAATGGCATCAAAAATTGTGGTGAGACTTTAGCGTAAAAATTGTGGTTACGGTCATGTAGCATTAATTCAGGGATAAATGTTAGCGTACACACACACACACACACACACACACGTCCATGTGATCTGATCCGTACAAGTGATTAAGGAAACGGTTAGGACAAACTAGTATAACGTTGCTACTTGACAACCTAACCTAACCTAACCTAACCTAACCTAACCTAACCTACCCAAATTCGTCGGAGGTTTTTGTGTGGAAATTCGTGTATTGTTCCAGTTAATTTTGTCTCCAATGTCAAGCTAAATATAGAGTTCTGACCAAATGTGTTCTCATACAATTATCACAATACAATTTCACCAATAAATTTTTTTTTCTTCCCACTACTGAGGATCTGAAAGGTCACCAATCAGCTCATTTCAAACTAGGAAACAATGAAGGCGAGTTTAATGATGTTGATATTTGTTTGAGATTCTAGTGTAATTTGTTGTTTGTTTACCTTTTGCTGAGTGAGGAAAGTATGGGAACAAATGGGATTATTTTTTTTTTTAATTTAGGGTCTTATTTATTTCTCTTTCTCTCCATTGTTTCTCTTTTCTTCTCTTTCATTGTTTCTCTTCTCTCTTTACATTCATTCTTACCTGTCTTCACCCATCTTATCTTTTCATTATCCTTCAGATCTTCCTTCTTCATTACTTCCTCCTTCACTTCCCCCTAAGGTCTTAACGCCTCTCTCCCCCTTCTACCTTCCCAACTACCTACTCCGCTCTCCTCTTTCACTCCCTTCCCTCCCTGGGGCAGTATCGTGACCCCAATATTTACTATCACTTACAAGGGGAGCGGGGGGGGGGGGTCGTTCACCTTACTGGGGCGATCACTCAACACTGATTGTTTTAGAATTTCTCTCTCTCTCTCTCTCTCTCTCTTTCACTCACACACACACACACACACACACACACACACACACACACACAATAGAACCTTTACCACCGTTCAGTCAAGAAATTTGTCTTCTCTCTTGTCACTAAAGTGGAGGACTGTCTTTTGAACAGTTTTAAACCGTCTTTTTAAGTTTTCTTTCAACATCGAAGCTGTCTCTTTAACTGTCTTCAAACACGACTTGTAAACTCGCTTATAACCTCAGCTGTAAACTCCCTTTAACCTCAGCTGTAAACTCGCTTTTAACCTCAGCTGTGAACCCCCTTTAACCTCAGCTGTAAACTCCTTTTAACCTCAGCTGTGAACCCCCTTTAACCTCAGCTGTAAACCCCTTTTAACCTCAGCTGTAAACTCCCTTTAACCTCAGCTGTAAACTCGCTTTTAACCTCCTCTGTAAACCCCTTTTAACCTCAGCTGTAAACTCGCTTTTAACCTCAGCTGTAAACTTCTTTTAACCTCAGCTGTAAACTCCCTTTAACCTCAGCTGTAAACTCGCTTTTAACCTCCGCTGTAAACCCCCTTTAACCTCAGCTGTAAACTCCTTTTAACCTCAGCTGTAAACTCCCTTTAACCTCAGCTGTGAACTCCTTTTAACCTCAGCTGTGAACCCCTTTTAACCTCAGCTGTGAACCCCTTTTAACCTCAGCTGTAAACTCCTTTTAACCTCAGCTGTAAACCCCCTTTTAACCTCAGCTGTAAACCCCCTTTAACCTCCGCTGTAAACCCCTTTAACCTCAGCTGTAAACCCCTTTTAATTTTCTGTGAATCATTTTCTCAACTTAATTAAAACTTTTTCTTTTTTTAAACTCATAACTGTCCTTCAAGCTCTCCCCTTAAAAAAATATTTAACCTTTTGAGTACGATGACTTAACATTTGAGTACGATGGCTTAACATTTGAATACAGTTACTTAACTTTTGAGTAATATGACTTATCCTTTGAGTACGATGACTTAACCTTTGAGTACGATGGCTTAACCTTTGAGTACGATGGCTTAACCTTTGAGTACGATGGCTTAACCTTTGAGTACGATGACTTAACCTTTGAGTACGATGGCTTAACCTTTGAGTACGATGGCTTAACCTTTGAGTACGATGGCTTAACCTTTTAGTACGATGACTTAACCTTTGAGTACGATGGCTTAACCTTTGAGTACGATGGCTTTACCTTTGAGTACGATGGCTTAACCTTTGAGTACGATGGCTTAACCCTTATTTACCTTATTTATTAACCCGTGAATATAATGACTTTAAGGCTAAGCCACTATACTCAAATGTTAATCCATCGTACTCAAAGGATAAGTCATATTACTCAAAGGTTAAGTAACTACTCAAATGTTAAGCCATCGTACTCAAAGGTTAAGTAACTGTACTCAAATGTTAAGCCATCGTACTCAGATGTTATACTATCGTACTTTAGGGTTAAGCAATCGTACTCAAGTAAACATTTTAAACTATCATTTGTTCTTATTATAATTGTCTATCAAACTTTTAGCTTGTTACTGTCTTAAAACCTGTCCTTTAATCCGCCTTACTCATTTATTCTGTCCTGGAACCGTCTATTATCATATCCTCAAAAGCGATTAAATTCTGATTCCTGTCTTTGTTTTGCTTTTATAAACAGGTAGACGTATATTGACAGAGTTAGACAGAGGTACACGTGTTTATGGGTTGTAGAAAGGCAGTCGGATAAACAGACAGATAGACGATATGACTGACAGATGGATTACTTGAAGTCTTTACATAGATGGACAGAAAGACAAAGAGTTAAAGATACAACACAATTAGTGATCGTGTGTGTAACCATAGTTCTCCGTTAATGAGATTGAATGAAGTATTTAGACAAATGTGGAACAGAAAACAGCCAGTCTGGGAGGAAGGGAAACTCCTGAATATCTTTACCCATCCCAGAAAAGTCACCCTTAAATCAGGTTCAGCATAAGGCGTAAAGTCCCCAACTCAGAACACAGGCCAGTAAGGTGCTACACTGCCCTGAGGGATAGAATCACCTAAACCATTACTTTGTCCGTCGTGGGAAAATCACCCTTACTTTAGGTCATCATAAGGCATTTACTCTTATTCACATTACGGGGCAGTAATGTGCCAAGCTACCACTCCCTAAGGAGCTACGTAAGTGTGTCTTAGGTGGGGAGAAACCCGATAATAATATTTATCACATGATGGACACAAGTATTGGGAAAAGTGCAATGGGCGGCAGGAGGTGGGCGGTGGTGGCGGTAATAGTGATGGCGGCAAGAGGTGGTGTGGTGGTAGTGGTGGTGGTGGCGGCAGGTGGTGGGCGGTGGTGGCGGTAATAGTGATGGCGACAAGAGGTGGTGTGGTGGTAGTGGTGGTGGCGGCGGCAGGAGATGGTGTGGTGGAGGTGGTAGAGGTGTGGTGGTGGCGGTAGTGCTGATGGTGGCGGCAGGAAATGGTGTGGTGGAGGTAGTGCTGATGGTGGCGGCAGGAGCGCCCGGGTGGTGGGAGTGGTAGTGACGGCGGCAGGCGGTGGTGATGGTGGCAGCAGGCACTGGTGGAGGTGGTAGTGGTGGTGGTGTGGCGGTAGTGGTGGAGATGGCGGCAGGAGGTGGTGGTAGCGGTGGTGGTGGCAGCAGGCGGTGGTGGAGGTGGTAATAGTGGTGGTAAAAGTGGTGGCACTAGTGGTGGTAGTAGTGGTGGTAAAAGTGGTGGCACTAGTGGTGGTGGTGGTAGTAGTGGTAGTGGTGGTACTAGTGGTGGTGGTGGTGGTACTAGTGGTGGTACTAGTGGTGGTGGTACTAGTGGTGCTGATGGTGGTGGTAGTAGTAGTGGTGGTGGTGGTGGTGGTGGTGGTAGTAGTAGTAGTAGTAGTACTGATGGTACTGGTGGTGGTAGTAGTACTGGTGGTACTGGTGGTGGTAATAGTGCTGGTACTAGTGGTGGTGATGGTGGTGGTAGTAGTAGTGGTGGTGGTGGTGGTGGTGGTAGTGGTGGTGGCAGCAGGCAGTGGTGGAGGTGGTAATAGTGGTGGTACTAGTGGTGGTGGTGGTGGTGGTGGTGGTAGTAGTGGTGGTAATAGTGGTGGTGGTGGTGATGGTGGTGGTAGTAGTGGTGGTAATGGTGGTGGTGGTGGTGGTAGTAGTAGTGGTGGTGGTGGTAGTAGTGGTGGTGGTGGTGGTGGTGGTAGTAGTACTGGTGGTACTGGTGGTGGTGGTGGTAGTAGTGGTGGTGGTGGTAGTAGTGCTGGTGGTACTGGTGGTGGTGGTGGTAGTAGTAGTGGTGGTGGTGGTGGTGGTAGTAGTGGTGGTGGTGGTAGTAGTAGTGGTGGTGGTGGTAGTAGTGGTGGTGGTGGTAGTAGTAGTGGTGGTAGTAGTAGTGGTGGTGGTGGTAGTAGTGGTGGTGGTGGTAGTAGTAGTGGTGGTACTGGTGGTGGTGGTGGTGGTAGTAGTAGTGGTAGTACTGGTGGTGGTGGTGGTGGTGGTATTCTTGTTACCCAGGACCACCACCAAGGTCGAGAGGGACGATAGTGATCAACTCTTCTATCGCCTAGATAAAAAAAACAAAAATAGGCATAAAAATTAATCCTCTTTCACTGAGGCAGGCGACAACAGGTTTCTTATCCAAATGAGGATAACTGTCTGTCTGTGTGTCTATCTGTCGACTATTAACTGATCTACAGCACTGAGGGGGGGGGGGGGAGGGGAGGCTGTACCCCTCCCTAAAAAAATTTAATGTTTTTTTAAGTGTTGTGGCAGCAGTATGATGTCCTCTTGTCTAAGCTTCCCCCCTTCGTCTACATCTTCCTCCCTCTACCTCACCTCCTTCTACCCTTCACCTACATCTTCCTCCCTCTACCTCACCTCCTTCTACCCTTCACCTACATCTTCCTCCCTCTACCTCACCTCCTTCTATCCTTCACCTACATCTCCCTCCCTCTACCTCACCTCCTTCTACCCTTCACCTACATCTTCCTCCCTCTACCTCACCTTCTTCTACCCTTCACCTACATCTCCCTCCCTCTACCTCCCTCCTTCTACCCTTCACCTACATCTTCCTCCCTCTACCTCACCTTCTTCTACCCTTCACCTACATCTCCCTCCCTCTACCTCACCTCCTTCTACCCTTCACCTACATCTCCCTCCCTCTACCTCACCTCCTTCTACCCTTCACCTACATCTCCCTCCCTCTACCTCACCATTAAGACCAATAGGACACAATTATCCATTATGTAAGGTAATGTATTGACTGTTTGTGGGGAAATCTTGTTATTTTTGTTTCTCTCCGTGATGGAACAGGAACACTTCAATTGTTACTTTTATTTTTGGGGGGATTAATAGATTTGTTTACAGTATTACTTGGATCACACTTAGAGGCACGTTGTTGTTTGTTTCTCTCGTTGTATTAAGTTAAAACTATACCTCAACCAGTCTATGGCACCAACCAGTCTATGGCACCAAACAGTCTATGGCACCAAACAGTCTATGGCACCAACCAGTCTATGGCACCAACCAGTCTATGGCACCAAACAGTCTATGGCACCAACCAGTCTATGGCACCAAACAGTCTATGGCACCAACCAGTCTATGGCACCAAACAGTCTATGGCACCAAACAGTCTATGGCACCAACCAGTCTATGGCACCAACCAGTCTTTGGCACCAACCAGTCTATGGCACCAACCAGTCTATGGCACCAACTAGTCTATGGCAGGTTAATTAGCACACGTCTGTCTTATCTAGTGCCAGGGTTGCAACTGTGGACTCTACACCTGAACCTTGCCATCCCAGCAGAGTTCATGAAGTACATTAGTGAATTGAATGTCTCCGCTTAAGGTTAAATGATGGCCGTATTAATTATACTTTCAAGGTTTAAATAGCCTACAGTATATTAATATAATGCTAACTGTGAATATACTTGACATAGGCTGATACAGTACAGTATATGTTCCCCAGATATAATCCTGGATATGTCGCTTTTGTAGGCAGTCTGTGGGCGTGATTATCCTCCCCTCCCGCTCATCTCTATTGAAATGCCCAAAATGCTTAGTTCTGGAGACAGTTTAATAGTAGTAATAAAATTATATATCAACAAACTGTCAAATATTGTTTAAGAAAATTTCAGGGATTAAAGTCATTGGTGGCTGAAATGTGGTCAGGGAATAATTTACTTTTATCCTTAATATTTTTTTTTTGTCATGGCTGCAGTCTAGTTTTTTTTTTAATTTTACTTGAGTTGATTTGACGGGCTCAGTAAATCCATGTATTTAACCCTGATTTATGTTTTACAGGTTGAGACATCAGTGTAAGGTAAGTACACAGTGTCAGCTTTACAGATATCATTATATAGTTCCAGGGGTCAGTACTGAGTATGCATATGCAGAGTTATTTTTAGTTCCATTAATACTTTAAATGACACAAAACTTTTAGTCCTGAGCCTTGCTTTGTCTGGGAGCATATTTTATTTTATATATTTTTTTGGCATGCATCTTACTAACACTGCTGACCCGCCAGTATTGGGAACCAAGCGGTGGTAACGTCAGATACTGGGGCAAATCAAGGCTTGTAACACTACTAGCTTCAGTGTTAGGTTAGCTTAGATCAGGCCACAATGTTTTGGTGTAAGAACTATAACTAACACTTAGAATGTCGTTTATGGAAGTACTATAGCGATTTTGTCTTGAGATGAAGGTAAGGTTCGTGTATTTTACTACAATACGGATGCAATTTTTTTCAGGTGTAGATGAAGTAGCTACATGTTGTATATCTTTTTGTTCTACGTAATGTACATTATTATTTGTCAGGGAAATGAAGTTGGTCTTTTTCAGTGCAATGCAAAGTTGTTGTTGTTTTTTTTCCAGGTGCAACCCATGCAAATTTTTTTTTTCAGATGAAGGTAATCGACTTAGGTATATTTTTCTTTATAACTTAAATGCAAATTTTATTTCGAATGAAGGTAAGGGTCATGTATTTATTGTAATGCAACACCTGGAAACTGTTTATTTTTTCAGATGAATGTAATGTACGAGTAATGATTTTATATCGCTATTTTTGGCTTCCCTCTGAAAATTAGTTATTGTTTTTTGTCGTTTTATGTCTAATTCCGCGCTGGAAAATTATTATTGAAGGATTTGTAAACTTTTTGGGGCTGTGTGTGTGTGTTTGTGTTTTTGTTTTGTTTTGCATAGTTGACAACCATAATTGTGTACCGAAATTCAAGGTGTTGAGCAGGTGTCGTGAGTCACCCGGTCTCGCTAGGATAGCTACAGGTGTAGATGTTTCTAGGAAGCTTTCTTGTGTCGCCAGGACCCCAGAGGCACCACATATATCCTTCCTAAGAGACAACACCGTCACCTGATGCTTTAATGGAAGACCCTGAGACTGTGGTGCGGCAAGAGGCGGGAGTTATAGACACTAGTGAGTATTACCATAGAGGGGCAACACGAATACTCACACCCTAACCTAACCTAACCTAACCGAACCGAATTTATCACTAACCTAATCTAACCTAACCAAATTTACCATTAACCAGCCTTTACCTTCCAGTACCCTAACCTAACTTACTATCAACCTAACTTAACCAGTCCCCAAATTAGCCCATCTCACCCTAAACTAACCAACATTTTTAATATGGAAATTGTGCTCCTGTTGCTGGTCCAGAGTTTTAGTTTTCCCAGGAGAGGCAAGAGTGTGTGGGTGAAGGTGAAGGTTGATCACCATCCAGCAGGAGGCGCCGTGCTCCCAACACCTCACCTCACCACTGCCGAGAATATACTCCAGTTCCTCCTGGGATAAGAACTTTCCTCCCCGGAAAGCAGCAGGAGGTGACGTTGATATAAAATAATATCAGGACGATGGAATAACTCTCTCGGAGGATTGTGCTTGTCTGCCCTGGGAAGAAAAATCCAAAGCCTCTTTACTGGTGATATATTTATTTAATCTGGAGGATAGACGTCGGCTATATTCACACTTTCCCAGGGATGAATCCGTTCATCCTGGAAGAAAAAACTTGTCTTAGCTGAGCGGCACGCGAGCGGCTGCCCAATCAGCTGAGTCAGTATTCTCAGTCTTGCATGCTTTTTTCGCCTAACTTCAAGGTAAAGAACGTATCTGGTTACATAAGGTCCCAGTGCAATTTCGACGCCAATTTGGCCGCCATCTTTGTGTTGTAGCTTAAGTAAGTCAGTAAAGACTGTTCTCACGCCACCTGTAAGAGGGAGAATTAACGTATGAACTTTTGAGGGTCCCAGCCTTTGGGCCGCCCTGCTGGGGGGAGTGAGGGTGGGAGGAGAAGGGATGGTGGGAAGAATGGAGGAGTGGGTGGGAAGAATGGGGGGGGGGGGGGGTGGAAGCAGTGGAAAATATGAGGGGAGGATAAACCCACAGGATAGTTTGTATTGCAGAGGCTGTTCTTGTTGGGTGGGGGGAGTCAAGCATGTGTGTGTGTGTAGGACCCTCATCGACACGAACACTGCACTGTACTCTACTACCATAAGCACATCGCTACCACCAGCATTCAACAGCGCCTGGCTCGCCCCTCGTATATAATGACAAACTTATGAAAG
>CAUDMG010004133.1:97500-145000 GCA_958450375.1 Homarus gammarus | reverse complement strand
CCTCAGTATAATATGCACTTTGAGGAGATGTGAAGGAGGAAGCACCCAGACATACACAACACGGCGTAAGTTCCACACTATCGATCATAACATGCAATTTTTTTCTACGAATTTTTGGAGTATTTTGTGTATCTTCTTAACACTTGTAGTTGTAAAAAGACGAGATGAAAAGAAATGGAATGGGAAATGTGTGTGTGTGTGTGTGTGTGTGTGTGTGTGGTTGAGAGCTTCGTCAAGAGTAACGCCAGAGTGTAAAAACTTGGGTGAAAAGTGTGTAGCCTCTCAGACACTTTGTATATAAACGTGCATAGCAACACGTAAACCAACTCGGCCCTGCACTTACCTGAAGGAGGAAGAGTCACCTGAGGGAGGCACAGCCAGGTACATGCATGTGTAAATATTTACCTCAACGACTAAGACATGAAGACAGTGGCTGGGGGGGAGGAGGAGGTGCTGGTGGTGGTTGTCAGGGGAAGAGGAAGAAGAGAAGGTGATGGTCGTAATGGTTGTGGTGTTTGTGTAGGAAGATAAGGAGGGGGAGGTAGGATTGCCGTGGGGAGAGAGAGAGAGAGAGAGAGAAGTAAGAATAATAATAAGAGATGTAAGACGTGTGGCGGACTGATTAAGAGATACAGAAAGAGACAGAGACAACCAGAGAGAGATAGAGAGATGGATAAAGATAGAGAGACAGACAAATAGGGAGATAAAAAGAGAGAGAAAGACAGAGAGAAAGAGAAACAGTAAGATCCCAGCGGGTGATATGTTTACCTACCGAGTTAAGACATAATTGTGTTCCTACCAGGGGCTCAGGTGGAGCTCTGAGGCCTTTTATCCTCAGGACTAGAGACTCGTGGGGGAAGAAGTCTCAGTTTAATTCCACCGCCATCTTGGTTGATTTATTTGTAGTATTTAAAGTTAGTGATTTACCTAAAGAAACCAAAAGAGGCCACAGTTGTATATCTTCAAATTTTAATTCCCAAAAGACTCATGTGTTTGAATTTTTTTGTCCCTCGCCCAGATATATATCGTATGTGTTTTATGATATTCTAAGTACAGATTCTCAAATAATCATATGCCCCCTGTATTATATTTCTACCCAAATGGAAACATTGAAACATATCTAACTGACCCACTTTAAGCTGAATTACAAACTTGGCAGCTTAAAATGGAAGCTAAATTTTACCCAACTTAACCTAACTGGAAACATTGAAACACATCTAACTGACCCACTTTAAGCTGAATTACAAACGTGGTAGCTTAAAATGGAAGCTAAATTTTACCCAACTTAACCTAACTGAAGACATTGAAACACATTTAACTGACCCACTTTAAGCTGAATTACAAACTAGGCAGCTTAAAATGAAGGCGAAATTCTACCTAACCTAACCAAACTCAACCTAACCTAACCTAACTAGATGTACCTTTCTCGTCTTATGAGTCTTTGAGAATCTGAACTGTGAGTCAAGTTAATATTATTTTCTCTATTTCTCTGCGGTAAACTGAAGCCAGATTAAATAACGACTATATTTTGCTCCTCTGTGGATTAAATTAAAGTTAGAGGATGTTAGAATATGGTTTACCTTTCTTGATTTAATCCATTAGGGTTATTTTTCACTGTTTCTCCTCATGTGTGATTCCAGTTAGTCAGTTCTCATCACCTGTCATTCCATTTAAAGCCAGTTTCCTCTCACATGTCATTCCATTTAAAGCCAGTTTCCTCTCACCTGTCATTCCATTTAAAGCCAGTTTCCTCTCACCTGTCATTCCAGTCAAAGCCAGTTTTCCATCACCTGCCATTTCATTCAAAGCCAGTTTCCTCTCACCTGTCATTCCAGTCAAAGCCAGTTTCCCCTCACCTGTCATTCCAGTAAAAGCCAGTTTCCCCTCACCTATCATTCCAGTCAAAGCCAGTTTCCCCTCACCTGTCATTCCAGTCAAAGCCAGTTTCCCCCCACCTGCCATTCCATTTAAAGCCAGTTTCCTCTCACCAGTCATTCCAGTCAAAGCCAGTTTCCCCTCAACTTCCCCAGTTCTCTCGGTTAAACTTAAAACCAGTTTCCCCTCACCCGTAGGTCACATTAAAACAACTATCTCACTTTATCTCTGTCAGAGGTAAACCAGAGCCAGGAAGATTAAACCTAAAAATATACCCAGCAATTTTCGCCCCTTGCTTGACGACATTTTGTTTTAGTTTTTCGTTCCATTTGTGATGTCATTTTTAGTTTGTTTTCCATTGTTTTCTCTCCTCTTCCTTCCTTTATTTCCTCTTTCTTTAATTCCTCTCATTCCTTTTTGCTTTCTTTATTCTCTTTTCCTCTCTTTCCTCCTTCCTTTATTATGGCTTCTTCCTCCTCCTTTCATTATTAATTTCCTTCTTCTACTCCCCCCTTTCTTCACTATTCCTTCACCTTCCCCTTCCCTTCTTCCTTCCTTTCTTCTTTTCCCCTTCATCCCTCCTTTCCTCCTTTCGTCATTATTCCTCCTTCCCCCTCCTTTCTTCCTTCCGTCTTCCCCTCCCTTCCATCTTCATCCCCCCTTCCCCTCCTTCATCCCCCTTCCTTCCCCCTCCCTTCCTCCTTCCTTCATTATTCCTACTCTTCCTACCTCTTACCTCCTCCTTATTTTTGTTAACGTTCTCTTTCCTTCTTCCTCTTTACTTTCGTTCCATTCCTACTTTTCTCAGTCCCTAATCTCTTCTCCTTGTCTTTCTTCTTCTTCTCCCTCTTCCTTCCTTCTATCTTCCTTTAATGTGTTCCTTTCCTCCGCCCTTTCCTGCCTCTTCTCTCTCATGCCTTTGTTATTTCCTTTCTTTCTCTCCTTTCCTCCCTCCTACTCCCTTCCTTCCACTCCCTTCCTCTCCCTCCATCTCCCCCCTCCCTTTCTCCCACTCCCACTACCTCCCTCTCACCTTCCTCTCTTCCTTTCTCTCCTTCATTCCCCGTTTCTCCCTTTCGTCTCCTCCTTTATCTTGCCTCTTAAATTACAGGTCCTCCCCAGTCACCAGATAGCCGATTTACGCAGTGTCTTTTAAGTTTATAAGAACACCGATTTTTCTGGTCATCCGATTTCACCCAACTTTAAAATTTTCCGGTCTTACGGTTGTGTTACTTTTGAATTCAGTGGTATTCCTTACTGTCCAGTTATTCAGTATTGCTACACTAATAAATTTGTCGTTAATTTTTATCGATCTGTGTGTGTGCGTGTGTGTGTATGTATGTATGTGTGTGTGTGTGTATGTATGTGTGTGTGTGTGTGTGTGTGTGTATGTGTGTGTGTATGTGTGTGTGTATGTGTGTATGTGTGTGTGTGTGTTAATTTGACAATCTTTTTATATCCGACAATATTTCGTTAACTTCGTAGACCATTTAATGCAGTCTCTATAATACGTTAACTTACAAGTGTTACAAACTTAATAATCTCAGGTATTTGTTAATCTTATGCGTTGTCTAATCTTGCTGTTCCGCTAATCTTAATATTCCTCCAATCTTACGGTCCTGCTAATCTTACTGTTCCTCTAATCTTACTATTCCGCTATTATTACTATTCCGCTAATCTTACTATTCCGCTTATCTTACTATTCCGCTAATCTTACCATTCCGCTAATCTTACTATTCCTCCAATCTTACGGTTCTGTTAATCTTGAGAATTTGTCCATCTCACGGTAGTAATTGACCGTCGTGTGGGTTGAAAGGTTGACAAATAAACCGTGATGTTGTTTTCTCTTTCTATGAAATTGAAGTAATAATAACTTGATTGAGTCTTGGCAATCTAATTTTTGTTAAAGAGAGAGAGAGAGAGAGAGAGAGAGAGAGAGAGACTAGGAACTCCCTGGTAGATACATGAAGGAGAGAGAGAGAGAGAGAGAGAGAGAGAGAGAGAGAGAGAGAGAGAGAGAGAGAGAGAGAGAGAGACTAGGAACTCCCTGATAGATGCATGAAGGAGAGAGAGAGAGAGAGAGACTAGGAACTCCCTGATAGATACATGAAGGAGAGAGAGAGAGAGAGAGAGAGAGAGAGAGAGAGAGAGAGAGAGAGAGACTAGGAACTCCCTGATAGATACATGAAGGAGAGAGAGAGAGAGAGAGAGAGAGAGAGAGAGAGAGAGAGAGAGAGACTAGGAACTCCCTGGTAGATACATGAAGGAGAGAGAGAGAGAGAGAGAGAGAGAGAGAGAGAGAGGGTTGGCTAAGAGGAAATGAAGAGAACGATTTTTACTCTTATTCCTCTTTTTCTCTTTTGTTTCTCTATCTGTATTTCAATATTTACTTACCAACATCTCTCTCTCTCTCTCTCTCTCTCTCTCTCTCTCTCTCTCTCTCTCTCTCTCTCTCTCTCTCTCAGGGTTGTTGATCACGTGATGGAAGTTTGGAAAAATTACTTCCTGGAATTCCTCATTTTGGTCTCCTTCCCTTAAGAGGCGATTCATGGAAGGTCTTGAAGGAGGGTTGAGGGGGGAGGGGTAGAGAGAGAGGGGGGGGCAGAAGAGAGGGGGGCAGAAGAGAGGGGGGCAGAAGAGAGAGAGAGGGGGGCAGAAGAGAGAGGGGGGGCAGAAGAGAGAGAGAGGGGGCAGAAGAGAGAGAGGGGGGCAGAAGAGAGAGAGAGGGGGGCAGAAGAGAGAGAGGAGGGGGCAGAAGAGAGAGGGGGGCAGAAGAGAGAGAGGGGGCAGAAGAGAGAGAGAGGGGGGCAGAAGAGAGAGAGAGGGGGGCAGAAGAGAGAGAGAGAGGGGGGCAGAAGAGAGAGAGGAGGGGTAGAGAGAGAGAGGGGGCAGAAGAGAGAGAGAGGGGGGGCAGAAGAGAGAGAGTGGGGGACAGAAGAGAGAGAGAGTGGGGGACAGAAGAGAGAGAGGGGGGGCAGAAGAGAGAGAGAGAGAAGAGGGCGAAAGAAAGAAAGCTGGGTGAAGAGAAAAGAAAAAGAAAGTAAAAAAAAAAGTTGTTAATCAATTTAGAAAGTTCTGAAAAACCGAGAGATAAAAAGTGAGAAAGTGAGACAGAGTTTTAATAATTTAGGAAGCCCTTGAAGGAGATATTAAACCTGAGGAAGACTCGGGAAATAGAAAATGAAAAAGTTGGAGAGAGAGAGAGAGAGAGAGAGAGAGACTCCCTGGTAGATACATGAAGAGAGAGAGAGAGAGAGAGAGAGAGAGAGAGAGAGAGAGAGAGAGAGAGAGACTCCCTGGTAGATACATGAAGAGAGAGAGAGAGAGAGAGATTGAGAGAGAGACTGGGAACTTCCTGATGGTTACATGAAGAAAGAGAGAGAGAGGGGGGGGGGGGTTATAGGACTGTAGGAACTCCCTGAAGGAGGAGTGAGAAGATGTACTGTTTTATGGCCTTTGTAGGATTTTCGTAACGTCCCTTCTCCTCCTCCTCCTCCTCCTTTTTTAACCCTTCTCATCCTACATCTCCTCCCTTCTTTATTTACCTCCTCTTCGTCCTCCTCCTCCTCCTCCTCCTCCTCCTCCCATCTTACTTCTCTTCATTTTCTCCTCCTCCTGCTTCCTCATTTTCCAAAAGTCTTAATAGAAAGATGTTCGTCTCTCTCTCTCTCTCTCTCTCTCTCTCTCTCTCTCTCTCTCTCTCTCTCTCTCTCTCTCTCTCTCTCTCTCTTTTCCATCACTTGCTTTCTCGTTCACAAACTCTATTATTTTCACTGCAGAAATCGGTGTTAAACCTTCTATTTTCACCGCGGAATGTTTTTGATCAAGTTTACTGCATTTATTGTAAAAGATTTGATCAAAGTTCTTATTTTTACAAGTGAAGTTCTGATGAAATTTTTCCTTATTGTTACTGCAGAAAATTTGATTGAATTCCGATTTTCTTAAGTGATCAAATTTCTCATGTTCACATTTAATAACTTGATCAAAACTCCCAAGTCTATGATAAAACCTTGATCAAAACTCCCAAGTCTATCCTAAAAGCTTGATCAAAACTCCCAAGTATATGCTAAAAGCTTGATCAAAACTCCCAAGTATATGATGAAAGCTTGAACAGTATTTATTTGTGTACATATGTTGATTTCACGAACAGCATCAAACTGTACCTGTAACCCATCAACACCTGTGACTGTATCTTACCTCAACACCTGTAGCTGTATTTTACCTCAACACCTGTAGCTGTATTCTACCTCCCAACACCTGTGACTGTATCTTACCCCAACACCTGTAGCTGTACCCTACCTCCCAACACCTGTAGCTGTACCCTACCTCCCAACACCTGTAGCTGTACCCTACCTCCCAACACCTGTAGCTGTACCCTACCTCCCAACACCTGTAGCTGTACCCTTCCTCCCAACACCTGTAGCTGTACCCTACCTCCCAACACCTGTAGCTGTACCCTACCTCCCAACACCTGTAGCTGTACCCTACCTCCCAACACCTATAGCTGTACCCTACCTCCCAACACCTGTAGCTGTACCCTACCTCCCAACACCTGTAGCTGTACCCTACCTCCCAACACCTGTAGCTGTACTCTACCTCCCAACACCTGTAGCTGTACCCTACCTCCCAACACCTGTAGCTGCACCCTACCTCCCAACACCTGTAGCTATACCCTACCTCCCAACACCTGTAGCTGTATCTTACCTCAACACCTGTGTAAGCATCTCACTCTGTATCCCAAATTATCCACCTGGCTCGAGTATTTACCATCTGTCTCCATCTCTTGTCAAATTATTTCCCCGTTGCCTCTATAATTTCTCAAAATTTCCCAGCGTAAAGTATTTCCTTCCAGGGAATATATTTCTAGGAGGAGAAATATATTTTCTTATTTAATTTTTTCCTTCCTTAAACCACAACTGTTATATATATATTTTTTTTTATACCTTTTACCAGACCACAAGACACTTTTTTCCCCGTGAGCCGGTATTTTCCAAGACCAATTTTTTTCCCCGGAACTCACTAGACTTGCAACTCGATTCCCAACACCATTTTTTTCTCTTGCTTGGAAATATCTCTGTTTTCTCACTTTTTTTCCCAACGTTAGAATTATTTTCGTATTGCCTACACTTTTTTCCCCTTGACAAAATCATCCCCATGCAACATTTTTCCCTCTGAACCCGTCACCCAACTACGTACATTCACCCCCCCCCCAGCCTCCTCCCCACCATTCACCCCCCCCCCAGCGTCCTCCCCACCATTCACCCCCCCCCAGCCTCCTCCCCACCATCCCCCCCAGCCTCCCCCACCATCCCCCCCCCCTAGATAAAGCCAGCTGACGTTACCATGACAACCATCCACACCTCATCACCCAGGGTCGCTCTCATCATACTTCCATTGTAAGGACTCTCTCTCTCTCTCTCTCTCTCTCTCTCTCTCTCTCTCTCTCAATAAACAAACAACACAAATTGACTACACTCAACCTTGACAACACTTCCCCCAAAAAATTAAATTGAAAAAAAACCCTAAGGGCGCTTTTTGGCTAACCTGTAGCGATTGTACTCAGGGGATTAATTTATTATTTGGGGGGTTTCATTTTTAATCCACATTTAATTTCTGTCACCGTTGATTTTTATTTTTATTTTTATTTCAGGTTTAACTACAGTTTTTTATGTTTATTTAAATTTCAATTTTGGTTCCAGCTTCAATTTTAATTCTGGTTTTATCTTCATTTACAGGAATTTCTATTAGTAGTTATAGTTGTATTGGGTAGTAGTAGTAGTAGTAATTGTTGTAGTAGTAGTTGTTGTAATATTAGTAGTAGCAGTAGTTGTAGTAGCTGTAGTAGTAGTAGTTGTAGTTGTAGTACCAGTAGTAGTTGTAGTAGTCCACATAATAGCTCAGAAAGTAACAGGGGAAGTGGATACCAGTGAAGAAAATAAGATTCGAAGGTCCATTACGACAGATCGACAGCACTGCCAAAGTGATAAGTTGCAGCAACTGTTGCTGCAAGTACCAGAGAATTTGAAAAAAAGTAGCTATAGCTCAGGAGGTGGGCGCCTCGAACTGGTTAACTACGTTACCGATAAGGGCAAATGGTTTCATTCTCAATAAACAAGAATTTACAGATGCCAATGCTCTAAGGTACAGTAGGCCAGTAGAAGGTTTGCCCTCCCAATGCGTGTGTGGCTCTTCCTATGACGTCGATCACGCCATGGTCTGCAAGAAAGGGGGCTTCATGTGCATGAGGCATGACGAAGTAAGGGATCTCACAGCAAATATGTTGAAGGAAATCTGCCGTGATGTCAGGGTAGAACCGACCCTCCTTCCGTTGGACGGTGAGATTTTTCAACATAGGACTTCAAACACATCCAACGAAGCCCGTGTTGACGTCAGTGCTCGAGGATTCTGGACGCTAGGACAGCGAGCCTTCTTCGACATCAGGAATTTTGATCCCATGGCCGCATGTCACCGTAACTTAGCTCTCGATGCTGCACACAGGAGGAACGAGAACGACAAGATGAGGGCATACGGGGAGAGAATTCAGAACGTTGATCAAGGCAGCTTCACTCCTCTAGTGTTCACAACCTCTGGTGGGATGGGACCAAGTGCAAGATGCTTCTGCGCCAGACTCGCGGAGGTGCTATCCAAACAGAAGCAGCAGCCCAGAAGTTATGTTACAGCCTGGATGTGATGTCGACTGTCCTTCTCTCTCCTTAGGTCGCCTTTGCTCTGCCTCAGGGGAACGAGAGCATCGGCCCCAAAACCGACAACAGTTGCAGATATTGACTATGAGGCAACAGTTACTGAATGCCGCATAGATCTGCGGCTCAACTGACTCAACACAGATAGGATAGCTACTTATGTGTTAGGATATTTAATTTTAAGGTAATAAAATGACGACTAAGGTGTGGCTATAGGGGGAGGATGGAGGCCACGTTTAAAAAAAAGAAGCTGTAGTAGTAGGAGTAGCTGTAGTAGTAGTTGTAGTAGTAGTAGTTGTGGTAATAGCAGCAGTAGTAGTAGCTGTAGTAGTGGTAGTAGCTGTAGTAGTAGTAGTTGTGGTAGTAGCGGCAGTAGTAGTAGCTTACCTATAAACTGAGACCAATACTGTAGTGTTATATTGGACAACAACAAAAATAAAAGTAATATATATTTTTTAACTAAAGACTCAATAATAACTTTTTTTGTAACACCAACAACTACGGACAAAAATACTGTTTGTTATACCCAAATTTAGGCTAGGCTAGGCTAGGTTTGGTTAGGTTAGGTTAGTCTAGGTTTGGTTAGGTTAGGTTTGGATTAGTTTGGTTGGATTGGGTTAAGTTTGGCTTGGGTTAATTAGATTTGGTTAGGTTGAGTTGGGTTGTGTTGATTTGGTTAGGTTAGGTTAGGTTAGATTAGGTTATGTTAGATAGCCGTTTAATTCTGTCCAGCAATGAGAGAAATAATTATATATAAACATTTATTTCTCCTTTTTATTTTTCCTAACAAAGACTAAGATCAACTATTTCCATTCTTGCTTTTTTTCACTTCATATTTAAAGCCAGAAAGCTATTTTTAATCCCAGGAAGGAAATAGGAAAATCAGGTCGAGTGTCAAACCAATTTCAGGTAAACACCAATTACGGTTGAAATAGTGGTGACAGAACAGGTGTAGTGAGGTGGTTGGTTCTGGCAGGCGGCCGGAATACTAAATGAGAGGCTTCTAATTATGTCATTAAGGCAGGAAATTGTTAGTTGGACCCGGAATATGGTAGTTAAACAAGCCTTTGTTATTGGTGCTGTTGGTGGTTAAGATGGTGGTAATGGTGGCTAGGATTGTGGTGATGGGGGTTGGGATTGTGGTAATGGTAGTGGTTAGGATGGTGGTGATAGGGGCTGGGATTGTGGTGATGGGATTGAGATTGTGGTGATGGTAGTGGTTAAGATGGTGGTAATGGTGGCTAGGATGGTGGTGATGGTAGTGGTTAGGATGGTGGTAATGGTGGCTGGGATGGTGGTGATGGGGGGTTGTGATTGTTGTAATGTTGGTTTTAAATGGCTGTCAAGGCTTGTTGTTATTGTTGTTTAATACATATATATATCAACACACACACACACACACACACACACACACAGTTTGATCTTTACTCTGGTGATGTCATTAGAGTGTGTGTCACGTAGGGCCAAGGTAGCTGACCTCACTTCTGGCACTCTCTGTGGGGTCATCGCTGCCTGATAGTGCCTCTTCCTCTTCCGTCTCCTTCTCTTCTCATGCTTTTCTTCCTTTCGCATTATTTTTATTCTTTCCTCTCTTCTTCCTCTTCTTTGTTTTCTCGTGTTTTTCTCTTCTCGTTCCCTTCTTTATTACCTTATTTGTTTGTTTTTTTAAATAGGGTTTTCTCTTCCTTACTTTTCTGCTTCTTTACCCTTTTCTATTCTTCCCTTTCTCTATTTTCTTCTTTCCATTGAGAATTTCTCCTCCTCCTCTGCCTCCACCTATTTTTTCCTCCTCCTCTTCCTCCTATTCCTTCTCCTCCTCTACCTGGCTATTCTTCTCCTCCTCCTCCTCCTCCTCCTCTTCCATCTATCCAACCTCCTCCTATTCCTCCTCCTCCTCCTCCTCCTCCTCCTCCTCCTCCTCCTCCATCTATCCAACCTCCTCCTCCTCCTCCTCCTATTCCTCCTCCTCCTCCTCCTCCTCCTCCTCCTCCTATTCCTCCTCCTCCTCCTCCTCCTCCTCCTATTCCTCCTCCTCCTCCTCCTCCTATTCCTCCTCCTCCTCCTCCTCCTCCTCCTCCTCCTCCTCCTCTTCGCCAGTATCTTATATGTATGTCTGTGTCTTTCTTTTGCTTTTGTTCAACAAGAAGAAGTGTAGCTACACCCACCTACCGCCTACACCCACCCACCTACCGCCTACACCCATCTACCGCCTACACCCACCCACCACCTACACCCACCCACCTACCGCTTTCACCCACCTACCACCTACACCCACCCACCACATACACCCACCCACCTACCGCCTACACCCATCTACCGCCTACACCCATCTACCGCCTACACCCACCCACCTACCGCCTACACCCACCCACCACCTACACCCACCCACCTACCGCCTACACCCATCTACCGCCTACACCCACCTACCACCTACACCCACCCACCTACCGCCTACACCCATCTACCGCCTACACCCACCCACCACCTACACCCACCCACCACCTACACCCACCCACCTACCGCCTACACCCACCCACCACCTACCGCCTACACCCATCTACCACCTACACCCACCTACCACCTACACCCACCCATCTACCGCCTACACCCATCTACCGCCTACACCCACCCACCACCTACACCCACCCACCTACCGCCTACACCCACCTACCACCTACACCCACCCACCACCTACACCCACCCACCTACCGCCTACACCCACCTACCACCTACACCCACCCACCTACCGCCTACACCCACCTACCACCTACACCCACCCACCTACCGCCTACACCCATCTACCGCCTACACCCACCCACCACCTACACCCACCCATCTACCGCCTACACCCACCTACCACATACACCCAATAACCTGCCTCAATCTACCATACTCTACCATGTAACAACCGAATCTCTCTCTCTCTCTCTCTCTCTCTCTCTCTCTCTCTCTCTCTCTCTCTCTCTCTCTCTCGTTGTCTCTCTCTCTCTCTCTCGTAAACTGGCCCGTAAACCGCTCGGGAGAAACTCACTGTCCAAGCCGGTCGTAAAGTTGACTTGAGGGTAATTTCTTAAGATGGCAGGCCACGTCTTAACTCTTTATTCCGTGTCTTAGGGAAGCCTCACACCGCGCCTATTTAGTCGATCAAAAAACCATTTATTTTTTTATTTTATTTTTTTATTCCAGGAAGATTTTTTGTGTATTGGGTATTTTTTAAGGATTTTTAATTTAATTTTTATTTTATTTTATTATATTTTATTTTGTATTTTATGGAGAGTCAGTGGAATTGGGGTATAAATAGGGGTTTATTTGGGTCTAAATTTTGACTTTAACCAAACCTAATCTAACCTAACCTAACCTAATCTAACCTAACCTAATCTAACCTAACCTAATCTAACCTAACCTAATCTAACCTAACCTAACCTAACCTAATCTAACCTAACCTAATCTAAACTGAACAATCTCTCTCTCTCTCTCTCTCTCTCTCTCTCTCTCTCTCTCTCTCTCTCTCTTTCCCTATCTAAAAATACACACCCCTTTATTTCTGGCCCACTACCCTCTCCCCACCCACTCTCCACTCTCCCCACCCACCCTCCCCTCTCCCCACACACTCTCCCTTCTCCCCACACACCCTCCCCTCTCCCCACACACTCTCCCCTCTCCCCACACACCCTCCCCTCTACCCACCCACCCTCCCCTCTCCCCACCCACTCTCCCCTCTCCCCACACACTCTCCCCTCTCTCCACACACACACTCTCCCCTCTCCCCACCCACCCTCCCCTCTCCCCACACACTCTCCCCTCTCCCCACCCACCCTCCCCTCTCCCCACCCACTCTCCCCTCTCCCCACACACCCTCCCCTCTCCCCACACACCCTCCCCTCTCCCCACCCACCCTCCCCTCTCCCCACACACCCTCCCCTCTCCCCACACGCCCTCCCCTCTCCCCACCACGCCCTCCCCTCTCCCCACCCACCCTCCCCTCTCCCCACCCACTCTCCCCTCTCCCCACCCACCCTCCCCTCTCCCCTCTCACAATTCCCTCTCCCTAAAAACACAAACTTCTTTCTGATTCCATTTTCCATTTCCTCCCCACTCATGTTTTGTATATTTTTTTGTATAAACGCATTCCACTCTGATCTATCTTATCCATCTATCCATCCATATCTATCCATTCAACCATCCATCCATATCCATCCATTCATCCACCCATCCATTCATCCATATCCATCCATTCATCCATCCATCCATCCATCTATCTATCTATATTCATCCATCCATCTATCCATCTATCCATCTAATCTATAGCTATATTCATCCATCCATCTATCCATCTAATCTATATCTATCTATCTATCTATCGATCTATCTACCTGTGTCTGTCTGTTTGTCTGTCCATTTATCTGTTTATCATCTAATTTACATATTCATATTTCTCTGTTTACATTTCCATATATGTATACAGTATATAGCGATCTATATTCCTCTGTATGTATGTCTATGTATGTATGTATGTATGTATGTCTGTATGTATGTATGTATGTATGTATGTATGTATGTATGTATAACCTTATCCTTTATCTATAACTTTGGACATGAGTCACTTGAAAGATATCTCACCAATGTAACTCTTACAGTGTCTCTTACAGTGTCTCTTACAGTGTCTCTTTATCTCTCGATTTACATCCCAGAGATAATTTTAATTCTCTCACTCTCAGCCTGACACCTCAGCTACTCGAACCTCCAGCGTTTACACAACTATTTCCTTGGGAGTTTTTCTTTTCACCTCATTTGCATACAGGTACAGTTCTATATATTGCCGAGTTGTTTAACCTGCCCAGGAAAATATGTGACCTCTCTCTCTCTCCTATCCATTTATATGCCACACACACACACACACACACACACACACACACACACACACACACAAAACACACACACGCACACACATTTTATCAGTTTATTTTATTGTATCCATGAGGAGAGGGGGTAGGTTAGGTTAGGTTAGGTAAGGTTACTATTAGGTTAGGTCAGGTTAGGTCATGTTAGGTTAGGTTAATGTTAGGGTTAGTCTAGTTTAGGGTTGGGTTAGTTAGGTTAGATTATGTCAGGTTAAGGTTAAGGTGTTTAATTATCAGGTGAAATAAGCTAGGGTGGTTAATTAACTGTAGGTGCTGGGGGGGGGGGGGAGATGTCTTTGTTTATATTGACGAAAGAGAAAATGTCGAAAACCGAGAAAATAACCAAGACGATGATAACTTGAAGACGAGATCGATAAAGACGACGAAGACGACACAGACGATGACGACAGGAACCCACAATGGCGACGAAATCATTGAAGCTAACGAAGAATTACCCCCCCTCCCCCCCCCAAAAAAAAATAAAAAACAGCAAAAACAACGAAAAATAACAACACTGATATATACTGGACACTCCATTTATTCTTCTTGCTGGCGAATACAAAAAAAAAATAAATAAAATGAATAAATAAACAAAAAATAGTGACATCATTCTATCCATCTTGCAAGGTTGAGTTGCCACCCTCCTCTTCCTCCTCCTATTCTTCTCTCTCCTCCTCCTTCTCTTCCTCCCCCTTCTCCTCTTCCTCTTCCACCTCTCCTTCTTCTCTTCCTCCTCCTCCTCCTCCTCCTTCTCTTCCTCCTCCTCCACCACCACCAACAACATTGTCTCATCCTGTATACCAAAAGACGTAAATATCCACCCTAGGAGTTGTCCCTAAAGTGTAATGGCGTCAACATTTAGAATTTTACCGGACGCTCTTTAAAATACGTCTAGTTAATGGGATAGATCAGGCAAGGGGGAGAGAGAGAGAGAGAGAGAGAGAGAGAGAGAGAGAGAGAGAGAGATAGGAAGCAATAAGAGATGAAGATAGTAAAAATGGGAAAGGATATGTGAAATATATATGGATAGAGACAATTAAATAGCTATTACGTAGACTACTAAGGTGGGTAATATAAAGGCCGTGTATATGACAAACGGACAGAGAGACAGATAACGAAAAGGTCCACCAAATACCTCCATTCATTATTTCTTTCTTTTTTTATTCCCACGTTCAGTAATTCTCTCCTCTACATCCACCTGGAATACCTCAGCAGGGAGTGTTGTGAGGTGTGGTACTTCTCTCGCGTCTCCGACAAATAACACGGCGTCAACGCAATAGAGGAGTTACCCCTCCCTCTCTCTCTCGCCTCACCTAGGGGTCGTCCACCTCTGGTAATTCTCACGTCCCCACATGTCCTCCACTGCTCTCCCTCTTAACCATAAATAAATCTGATGTCACAGCACATTATCGCCGACATGCTCTACTGAAATCTCTCTCTCTCTCTCTCTCTCTCTCTCTCTCTCTCTCTCTCTCTCTCTCTCTCTCTCTCTCCTTGACCCCTTTACCCCATCGTCTCTTCCACCCCCGTCTTTTCCTCTCCCTTCCATCCTTCCATCCTTTCATCCTTTCATCCTCTCCATCATCATCCTTCCTCCTCCTCGCCTAACTTTTTCGTCAAGAGATAAAGGTTTTCTATTTTCGTCTGCCTGTACTAGTGTTTTGATTTTCTTATTTGCTCAACTCAACGCATTCTGCTCTCTCACACACACACACACACACACACACACACACACACACGTATTTATCATCTGATCCCCCTACTCACTCACTCATCAATCATCTCTCTCTCTCTCTCTCTCTCTCTCTCTCTCTCTCTCTCTCTCTCTCTCTCTCAATTATCTACATTCTTCATCATCTCCGACCCATCAATTGCTCTGGACACCTAAGACAGTCGATACAGCTAAAACCATTAATATAGTTCCCATAAAATTTACATATACTCTCTTCTCTTTGTCCTGCAAGGTGTAAGAGAGGTTAGGTTAGGTTGTGTTGGGTTGGGTTAGGTTAGGTTAGGTTTGGTTGGGTTAGGTTTGGTTAGGTTTGGTTGGGTTAAGTTTGGTAGGGTTAGGTTAGGTTTGGTTGGGTTAGGTTTGGTTAGGTTAGGTTTGGTTGGGTTAGGTTAGGTTAAGTTTGGTAGGGTTAGGTTTGGTTAGGTTAGGTTGGGTTAGGTTAGGTTTGGTTAGGTTGGGTTAGGTTGGGTTAGGTTAGGTTAGGTTAGGTTGGGTTAGGTTAGGTTTGGTTGGGTTAGGAGGGGTCAGGTCGTTGAGCTACACAAAGATCAGCGTGTATGTGTGTTTAGAGATTTTTATTTATTATCATTATTATTTTTTTTTTTTTTTGCGTAAATTTGGTGGTGTGAGAATAAATCAGCCGTGACGGTATCGGGTAAATATTTGGGTACACGTCTCTCTCTCTCTCTCTCTCTCTCTCTCTCTCTCTCTCTCTCTCTCTCTCTCTCTCTCTCTCTCTCTCTCTCTCTCTCTTTGCTGCTTTGTGATTTTCCTCCACTGCTACTGCTGCTTCCTGCTTAAAGGAGTAGAGTTCCCCAACTTTTTATTGCTTGCTTGTCTTGCTTACTACTGCTGGCCAGACATTTCCCCTGTTTGGTATTACGTACTTGTTTGTCCTGCTGCTGCTGCTTGCTCGTTTCCCCTGCTAACTCTCGGCTGCTTGAATGATTTAGGAATCTCACTTCTTCCCCTGCTTTCTGCTGCTTATTTGAATCTTCTTACCACTGCTTACTTGAAGATGAAACCTGGAACACCACCTCATTGTCTCCTCCTGCTCCCCCTCCTCCTCCACCTGACCCTCCTGCTCTCCCTCCTCCTCCTGTCCCCCTCCTCTTGCCCCCTCCTCCTCCTCCTGACCCCTCCCCCTCCTGCTCCCCCTCCTCCTGCTCCCCCTCGTTCTCTTCCTCTCCTCTCATACTTTTGCTTTCCTCTTCTTCTCTTTCTCTCCCCTCTCCTTTCACTCCCCTCCTCTCCTCTCGCTCCCTCCCCCCCCTCCTCTCACTCACCCCCTCCTCTCCTCTCGCTCCCCCTCTCCTCTCACTCCCCCTCCTCTCATCTCACCCCCCTCCTCTCGCTCCTCCTCCTCTCCTCTCACTCCTCTTCCCCTCCTCTCGCCCCCCCTCCTCCTCTTGCTCCTCCTCCTCCTCCTACTTGGTTATCGTGCTTCCTGCCCTCCTCCCGGCCACCACCATCAGCAGGGCTTCACACAACCTTCATCTTCCAGGCAATTTCATGGAATTTCTTCTCGTGGGTATTAATATTATCCTTATGTTGATGCACCTATTGTTGTTGTTGTTGTTGATGCACTTATTGTTGTTGTTGTTGATGATGATGCACCAATTGTTGTTGTTGTTGATGATGCACCATATTGTTGTTGTTGATGATGCACCTATTGTTGTTGTTGTTGTTGATGCACTTATTGTTGTTGTTGTTGATGATGATGCACCAATTGTTGTTGTTGTTGATGATGCACCATATTGTTGTTGTTGTTGTTGATGATGCACCTATTGTTGTTGTTGTTGTTGATGATGCACCTCTTGTTGTTGTTGTTGTTGTTGATGATGCACCAATTATTGTTGTTGTTGATGATGCACCATATTGTTGTTGTTGTTGTTGATGATGCACCTATTGTTGTTGTTGTTGTTGATGATGCACCTCTTGTTGTTGTTGTTGTTGTTGATGATGCACCAATTATTGTTGTTGTTGATGATGCACCAATTGTTGTTGTTGTTGTTGTTGATGATGCACCTATTGTTGTTGTTGTTGTTGACGATGCACCTGTTGTTGATTGTTGTTGTTGATACAGCTGTTGTTTCTGGGTTATCAACCATATCTTGTGTTGTTATTGATTTTTTTCCTTTGTTACATGATTTTATCCATATCGATTTTACCTTGTGTGTGTGTGTGTGTGTGTGTGTGTGTGTGTGTCCAACAAACATAGAAAAATAAAAGAGATAAAAAAAACGGATTTATAGAGACTCCGATAAATATTCCCTCAAATAGAGAGAGAGAGAGAGAGAGAGAGAGAGAGAGAGAGAGAGAGAGAGAGAGAGAGAGAATAAATATAAACAGACAGGCAGACACACTTTGAAAAATATGATCCCAGCATCAGGGACGTAAACAGTGTGTGTGTGTCTGCGTTAGTGGATATGTAAACAAATCCAGCAACACACACAAAGCCTCTCTCTCTCTCTCTCTCTCTCTCTCTCTCTCTCTCTCTCTCTCTCTCTCTCTGCCCATCGAAACCAATCTCCCTCCTCTACTTCTCTTCCTATCTCATCTTACCTCCCTACCCATCCTATCCCCCTTATTTTCCCTATCCCCCACCGAGCCTTCTCTCCTACCCCCACCCCTCGTCCACCCACCCCACCACCTTTCTTGAAACACCCCTCACGTCCAACCCTCCCCCCTCCCTAACCCCACCCCATCCCCTCACGTCCAACCCTCCCCCCTCCCTAACCCCACCCCGTCCCTTCACCTCCTACCCCACCTCCTTTCCTCACCCCACCCCCGCCTCACCCCCCACCCCACCCCCGCCCCTAACCTCCAACCAGGCTGCCAGACACTGTGGGAGGGAGGGAGGGAAGGAAGGTGCAGCTGCCAATAGAGGTTCTGGCTCCCTCCTTCAAGGAACTGCCGGGCTAAGCTGCTTTCCTCTGCTTCCTGCTTCATGATCAATGGCCAACACGCTGCCCCGCTTCTCTTATATTAATTTTTTGTTCCTAAATATTTAGCGGAAATTTAGGTAATTTTTTTCCTAAACTTCAAAGGAGATTTTATGCATTTTTACTCCCCCTCCCCCCCCCCCCCCCCCCCCCAAGCCCCCAAGGGAAGATTAAGGAAGATAAAAATAATTAGAGTTTTTTCCACTTTATATTTTTTAGAAGACTTTTATCAGCATTTTTATTTACGATTTTACGACGAATCTTAGGTTATTTTTTTTTCAGTCAGAATTTTAACTAATAAATTGTTCTCAAGATATAATAAAATTTTGATTTTTTTTTTTTTGGTGAAGTCAGATACCTAACCTTACCCAACCTGACCCAACGTAACCTGACCTGACCTCACCTGACCTAACCTGACCTAGCCTAACACTACCAAATTTGGGGATTTAATTTTTTTTTCAAACATGGTGGTCATCATTACTACCATTCATAAGTATAATTGTGTTTTATTTTGGAATTATAGATGCACATAGGTATATACACATAATAAGTACACATCAACACGTATGAAGTCTACACAAGGAACACACATAACCACATATACACATAGACTCAAGTACACATATTTACACATATTACCTACACTCGATAAGTAACATAACTACATATAGAAGACAGGGAAACATTACATACATACATACATACATACATACATACATACATACATACAAACAAACATACATACATACAGTACATACAGACATACATATATACATACATACATACATACATACATACATACATACAGCAAATCACATATATAAATAAACCCAAGTACATTTAAATAGACGAAACAAAACTACACATTACTTACACATAATCAACACAGGTAATTCTTCTTATTTTATTACATAACAAACTTAACGACAAGTATCATCTCTGTTTCACCTTCAGCTAATTTGCATATACATTTACCTTGTTGAAACTAGATTAATATTATCTTAAGCTCAGGTGAATTAGTCCAGGTATGTTGAGTAAGTGATATCTTGCGTGTAATAATGGCTCTTGTGGTCTACTTAAAGCTGGCTATCCTGTTACAAGCTTATGTCTGGAGTGAGGTATAGGCGTGTGTCTGTCTGTCTGTCTCTGTCTGTCTGTCTGTCTGTCTGTCTGTCTGTATGTCTGTTATAAAGTACATCGTCAGTGGTTGAGGGAGGGAGGGAGGGTCTCTATTTATGGGAGGGGGAAGGGAAGGAGGAGATAAAAGAAAGGGGGGAGGAGGGAGGGAAGGAAAAGAGAGGAGGGGGAAGTGAGAGAGAAGGGGAGGGAGTGAGAGGAGAAGGGGAGGGAAACTAAGAGGAAAACAGAACGGAAATAGTGATTTACAATTTCTTACAAAATAATCGTATTGAGAAAGGAAAGAACGTGTGTGTGTTTTAGTGTCTGTGTATATTTCTACATCTTCACATCCCACATACACACACACACACACACACACACACACACACACACACACACACACACACACACACACACAAGCAGTCAGAGTAGAAAAGGTGAAAAATATAGAGAGAAATATAGGGGGTAAAAAAGTAAACCTTAATTAGAGAAGCAAATTACTTCAGCAAACCGAACCGGGCAAATCCGTAACAGTGTAGCCAATTAGGCGAGTCGAATATAATCACGACATCGTTACCAGATGTGCGGATTAGGGCTTTAAAGGGAGGTGTGTGGTTGTATGCTGGTTGGGGAGGGGGGGGGGGGAGGGATAAGAGAGGTCGGGGGGGAGATAAGAGGGGCCGGGAGGGGAGATAAGAGGGGTCGGGGGGAGATAAGAGGGGTCGGGGGGGAGGAGATAAGAGGGGTCGAGGGGGGAGATAAGAGGGGCCGGGGGGGGGGGGTTAAGGGAGGGCTATTTAGTTAGGTGTTAGTGAGGGGTCTGCTGCAGGTGAGGGTTGGTAATAGTGGCCGGGAGAGGTAATGGTTAGCTTAGGTAGGTTAGGTTAGGTTAGGTTTTAGGTTAGGTTAGGTTAGATTTGATTAGGTTAGGTCAGGTTAGGTTTTAGTAAATAAACATCGGTGCTTAAGTCTCTAATACCACTTAATATGTACTTCATCTCTGCTCTGTTATTGTGTATTGGGATCACTTGAAGATTAGGTACCTCAGTTTATTTTACCTGATGAATAAACACCCTAACCTAACCTAACCTCACCTAACCTAGTTTGTTTACAATTGACGGTGAGAATAGTGTGTTTACATTGGACGGTGAGAATAGTGTGTTTACATTGGACGGTGAGAATAGTGTGTTTACATTGGGCGGTGAGAAGGTACATGGACGGTGAGATAGTGTTTACATTGGACGGTGAGAATAGTGTGTTTACATTGGACGGTGAGAATAGTGTGTTTACATTGGACGGTGAGAATAGTTTGTTTACATACAGAACCGTGATCTCAGTATGATTGGCCAGCTGTGTTAGTTCTCTCTCGGTCATTGAACTTAACCAGCTATTATCAATCATCTTTTATCCAATCCATCAACAAATGTTTCTCTAATTGCTCTCATTTACACACTAATCTCACACGTGTGTTGATAATAATTGTGGTGATTGTGGTAGTTTAGCTCGAGTGGTGAACGGGAAGAAAAAATAATGATGATGATGATGAAGAAGATAATAATGATGATGATGATGATGATAAAGAAGAAGAAAGAAAGAGAATAGGAAAAGAAGAAGAGCTAAAGAAGAAGAAAGGAAGAAGATTATTTTCCGTGGTACATAATTAGTCAGTCATTAATATTAGTCATTATTATTTTCTTTTTGTGGAGGATATTACCGTCATTATAGTCATTTTCTCTGTGTTTCATAACTTTTATCATCATCATTTGACCATCATCATCATTATTATTATCACTCATTTTACCGTCATTATAATTATTATCATTATCATTTCAGCGTCATCATCATTATCACCATTATTTTACCGTCATCATTATCATTATTATCACTTATCATTTCACACCACCCTAGCCATCATCATGTTTGTCATTATAGTCATTATCATTTTCATTGTCATCATTTTGTTTATGGTTGGTGTTATCATCATCACCATCATCACCATCATCACCTTCACCCCCAACACTATCACCATCACTCTCCACCACCATCATCATCACTACCATCTCCCAATTACCCATTTATTCTCGTCTTTCTCCCTTCCCATTTATCACCATAACCCTCACAATTATTAACATGCTCTCCCCCTTCCCACCCTGTTCTTTCCTCACCTCTACTTCCCTTAGTGAGAGGAATGGAAACAAGGGAGAGAGGAGGAGAGGAGAGATGTAAGAGAGGGATAAAGGGGAGATAGAGATGAAAAAAGTAGAGAAGGAGAGAGAAAAGAGGGAAAAAAACGAAGAGAAAGGAAATGGAAGAGGAAAAAGGTAATTGGAGGAACGGATTATGAAACGAAAGGCAGAGAGAGAGAGAGAGAGAGAGAGAGAGAGAGAGAGAGAGAGAGAGAGAGAGAAAACGATATAAAAGAAAAGGGCAAAAGGATAAAGGAAAAGCCAGAAAGGGAAAGAGTGACTTGGTGTTCAATAATCAGTGGAAGAGAGTCAGCAAGATGGAACAGATACTCCGATAGCTGTGAATATGTATATTTGGACATTTCTTTGTGTATTGGAGAGGAAAGGGAAGGGAAGGAAGGGCTGTCTTTGTTGTGTGTGTGGATGTATGTAGTGCGGATGTGGGCCTGTGGAAGTTTGGTGTGTGGATGTGGTTGTGTGTGGATGTGAATCTGTGTTTGTTCTGTGTGGATATTTTGTATGGGTGTGGATGTGGATCTGTGTTTGTTCTGTGTGGATATTGTGTATGGGTGTGGATGTTGATCTATGTTTGTTCTCTGTGGATATTGTGTATGGGTGTGGATGTTGATCTATGTTTGTTCTCTGTGGATATTGTGTATGGGTGTGGTGGATGTGGGATGTGGATCTGTGTTTGTTCTGTGTGGATATTGTGTATGGGTGTGGATGTGGATCTGTGTCTGTTGTGTGTGTGGATGATTCAGTGTATGTTGTCTGTGGATGTTGTGCTTGTATGCGGGTTATCTGTTTAGTGTGTGTGTGTGTGTGTGTGTGTGTGTGTATGTGTGTGTGTGTGTGTGTGTGTGTGTGTGTGTGTGTGTGTGTGTGTGTGTGTGTGCGCAACTTTAAAGTGCTGGTAAGGTCAGGGAAAGGTTACTTCAACATTCGGCCCTCCAAAAATTCCCTAAAAACGATGGAATTTGCAACGGCGTCACTTTGTCAAGCCAGTCGCGTCCTTCATCCCACTTTATTGTATTACTGAGGTAGAGAGAGAGAGAGAGTGAGAGAGAGAGAGAGAGAGGGAGAGAGAGAGAGAGAGAGAGAGAGAGAGAGAGAGAGTAGATATAAGAGAGAAATATGACCAGAAAGGAGGGAAAGGAGACAAATAGAATTAAGAGGAACGAAATTGAGAGAAAGAGATAGAATAAAATAGACAGAGAGACAGGGTATGAGAGAGATAAAGAGAATAACACAGACAGAGAAACACAGACAGACAGACGAGTTAAAGAGACAGAAAAGAATATGAAAAATGTTTTGTTGACATAATCTTTCTTACGTTATTTTAATCTTTGGACTTTCCAGCGAGGGCCGTGACTTGTGACCTGTTGAGCAGGATTTTGTGGTTCGGAAACTGGTCTTGAGGTCAAGTCGTCCCTCGTTCACACGCCGCCCTGAAAACACTGCTGGAAGTCCAGTTGAAACCATCTCTGAAACCGTTATTGAAAGTCCCGTTGAAACCGTTATTGAAAGTCCCGTTGAAACTGTTATTGAAAGTCCCGTTGAAACCATCGCTGAAACCGTTATTGAAAGTCCCGTTGAACCGTTATGAAAGTCCATTGAAACGTTATTGAAAGTCCTGAACCATTATTGAAAGTCCCGTTGAAACCGTTATTGAAAGTCCCGTTGAAACCGTTATTGAAAGTCCCATTGAAACTGTTATTGAAAGTCCTGTTGAAACCATTATTGAAAGTCCCGTTGAAACCGTTATTGAAAGTCCTGTTGAAACCGTTATTGAAAGTCCCATTGAAACTGTTATTGAAAGTCCTGTTGAAACCATTATTGAAAGTCCTGTTGAAACCGTTATTGAAAGTCCCATTGAAACTGTTATTGAAAGTCCTGTTGAAACCATTATTGAAAGTCCCGTTGAAACCGTTATTGAAAGTCCTGTTGAAACCGTTATTGAAAGTCCCGTTGAAACCATCGCTGAAACCGTTATTGAAAGTCCTGTTGAAACCGTCGTTGAAAGTCCCATTGAAACCACGGTTGAAACCGTCATTGAGACCGCTTGAAACCACCAAAGAAATCACCACAAACCACCCAATGAAACAACCTACAGAAATCACACATTGAAAATACGCACAACAGCCATGCATTGTAATTACACTCAGAAATCACTCACTGAAACTACCATTCCTATGACCCTCGCCAATTCCTACGACCCTCGCCAATTCCTATGACCCTCGCCAATTCCTGTAACCCTCGCCAATTCCTGTGACCCTCGCCAATTCCTGTAACCCTCGCCAATTCCTGTCACCCTCGCCAATTCCTATGACCCTCGCCAATTCCTGTAACCCTCGCCAATTCCTATGACCCTCGCCAATTCCTGTCACCCTCGCCAATTCCTATGACCCTCGCCAATTCCTGTGACCCTCGCCAATTCCTATGACCCTCGCCAATTCCTGTGACCCTCGCCAATTCCTATGACCCTCGCCAATTGCTACTAACCTCATTTATTCCTAGGGGCATCGCCAATATTGAGGAGCATCGTCAGAGTCCAGGAATCTCGCCAATTCCCATAAGCTTCACTAATTCCAAGGAAACTGTCCAATACCCAAGAGTCTGCAAATTCCCAATAACTTTGCTAATCCCTAAATGCCTATTAAATGTGTGTGTGTGTGTGTGAGTGATTTAAATTTAAGAAAGACAGAATGAGAGTAGACGGAGAAATAAATTTAACAAACAGACAGAGATTAAGCAGCAGACAAACAGATAAACAGACAGACAAACATCACCATAGCCACCATATTCATCACAATAAACACAACAGGCATGATTCACCCCCCATGTTGACACTACAACTTCTGTATTCTCTCATGTTATGTGTTAAATATTTGCATTGTTTCTGTGTACAGGACAAAATATATAACGTTAATAATGGCCTCTGTACGAAGATAAAATGTAAACAATTGTGTTATGGATTTGTTTATGTATAATTATTAGACAACACTTGAGGGGGTTTAAATCATCGTCGACAAAGGGTTGAATCATCGTCGTCAAAGGGTTAAATCATCGTCGTCAAAGGGTTAAATCATCATCGTCAAAGGGTTGAATCATCGTCGTCAAAGGGTTGAATCATCGTCGTCAAAGGGTTAAATCATCGTCGTCAAAGGGTTAAATCATCATCGTCAAAGGGTTAAATCACCATCGTCAAAGGGTTGAATCATCGTCGTCAAAGGGTTAAATCATCGTCGTCAAAGGGTTAAATCATCATCGTCAAAGGGTTAAATCATCGTCGTCAAAGGGTTAAGCGTATAAGGCAGGAAACGCTTGAGCTTATGTTCCTTCACGTTTTAAATTTTGTAATGCCCCGATAATGATTCTTGCCCCGTCACGCTTCAACATTCACCAGATATATTACGTTTCATTTATTTTATTGCATTTTAAAGATATTTTGAGGATGAAGCAAACTATAAGTATTTTTTTGTTACGCGTGTATATGTGAGAGAGAGAATGTGTATCAGTGTGTGCGTTTTATCATTCTTCCAATCTTTAATTTTAAGTGATTTTTGTCACTCCAATGCCATCCTTTCCTTTCCTAACTGACTTGACTGACAATGTTATTCCAAGTGTAGGATATTTTTGTCATCGGATACATCTAATTATATATACTCCTACACGTACCGTCTACCCCTCACTAACACAGCTTCGATTACTTCTCCCTCACCTGGCAGCTTCGATTACTTCTCCCTCACCTGGCAGCTTCGACTACTTCTTCCTCACCTGGCTCTCTATGGTGCTCCCCGTACGCTCACCTGTAAACTATTTAAACGTACACACACACACACACACACACACACACACACACACACATACATACATATACATACACACACTTACTTTTCCATGATTTTTTTCGAAAGCATTAACAAAACATGTTTACAAACACACACGGGACCGACTAACCTCATTATAGGAACGTGCAGGCATCTCCTCTTGTTTCCATTATACAAGTATACAATCAACTACTTTTCTTCATTATAAGTATACAATCAACTACTTTTCTTCATTATAAGTAAGCAATCAACTACTTTTCTTCATTATAAGTAAACAATCAACTACTTTTCTTCATTATAAGTAAACAATCAACTACTTTTCTTCATTATAAGTAAACAATCAACTACTTTTCTTCATAAAAAAGTACACTACCCAGCTACTTTTTGTATTAAAAGTTGAGCCGAAAATATAAACTAAATTACTTATTTACCTAGACACACACACACACACACACACACACACACACACACACACACACACACACACACACACCTGATGGAATAACGTAATTACAGGTACGCAAAAGCATCTCTTGTTTTCATTATAAGTTTGTGTTGCACCTGTGGGACATAGAGGGAGGTTTTAATATCACACAGCCTGGCTAAATTGAAGTCTGGCGAGCTCCCACCACAATAACACCCGGTAAAATTAATGCTGCAACATCACACAGTTTTTACGGCCAGAAAATATTACCAATCTGGGATATATATAGATTCATGGGTTAATTTTTTCTTTAATGGTGGCGATGATAATGATAATAATAATAATAATAATGGTAAAGATGGTAATAGTAATGATGATGATAATACGAAAAATAAACATTCAGTAGCATTTAATTAGAAAAAGGGCAAAAATTATAAAACCATGTACATTACTTTCTAAACACACACACACACACACACACACACACACACACACAAGATATATATATATATATATATATATATATATATATATATATTATATATATATATATATATATATATATATATATATATATATATATATATATATATATATATATATTTCCCTAAAAGCTTTTACAGTAACAAGAGTGCTATTTTAGGAGACAAAAGACCCCGAGGAGGGTAAAAAAAAAGACTGGACAAAATAGTGGCGACGTAATTTTTAAAGAGAACTAGACAAAAGGAAGGAGAAACGAGGCAGCCATTAATCCCTGAAGGGCTACGTTCCAACAATATTTCTGGCCAGGTTTTGTCCTCCTCATTAACGTCACCTGATTGTCGGTGTATTTTTGATAGTAGGTCCTTAGCTGAGTGAGGTGTTAGGGTTAGCCGAGTGGGGTGTAGGGGTTAACCGAGTGGGGTGTAGGGTTAACCGAGTGGGGTGTAGGGTTCAGCTGAGTGGGGTGTAGGGTTCATCTGAGTGGGGTGTGGGGGTCAGCTGAGTGGGGTGTGAGGGTTAGCCGAGTGGGGTGTAGGGGCTAGCCGAGTGGGGTGTAGGGGTCAGCTGAGTGGGGTGTAGGTGTGAACTGAGTGGGGTGTAGGGGTTAACTGAGTGGGTTGCAGTGGCTGAGTGGGTTGTGGGGGTTGACTGAGTGGGGTTAGAGGGTTAACTGACTCGAGTGAAGGGGTTAGTTGAGTGATGAGAGGGAATGAGGAGAGAGATGAGAGGGTGTAAGCTAATCCTCGAAGTACCTGGAGGGAAAATAGTGCTATTCCTCAAGGGTCTTACTTAACATGTTGTGGTGATGGTTGGCAGATGGTATAAGCCCTTCTTTCTCCTCTCTACCCCTCCTCCTCTTCTTCCTCTTTCCTTCACTCTTCATTCTCCTCTTCTACTACTTCCCTTCCTTTTTTCTTTTTTCTGGTCTCCCTCTTCCTTTTCCCTCCTCCTCTTCCTCTCCTACTCCTTCCCTGCCTTTTTTCTTTCTTCTCCTACTCTTCCTCTTTCTTTTCCTTCTTTTCTTTCTTCCTCTCCTACTCCTCCTTTTCTTCATCTCCTGCTCTTCCTCTTTCTTTTCCTTCTCTTCTTTCTTCCTCTCCTACTCCTCCTTTTCTTCATCTCCTGCTCTTCCTCTTGCTCCCCCCCCCCCGCCCACTTTCTTCCCTTATTCTCTTATATTTCTTTTGCCTTTTCTTTGCCTTCCTTCCTCCTCTTCCTCCACGTCATCTTAAACCTCCAGTATTTCAGGGATCCCGGCTTCCTCTTCCTCCTCCTCCTCCGCCTCCTCTTCCTCCTCCTCTTCTTCCTCCTCCTCTTCCTCCTCCTCCTCTTCCTCCTCTTCTTCCTCCTCCTCCCTAACTCTTCATTTCCCTCTTCATCTTCTCCTCCTCCTCCTCTCCATCATCTTAACCCGCGAGTATTTCACAGAATCCGGTCCACAATTCAGAAAATTACACCTGGATCAAATAAGACTCACCTGAGGATCTCTCCCACCCTCTCCCTCCCCACGGAAGAAAAATTAACTCCGGGTTGTGTAGTCGTTTTTGGTCATCATGGTCTATAAATTCACAGTCTTCCTTGTAACCCCAGTTTATATATGTGTGTGTGTGTGTGTGTGTGTGTGTGTGTGTGTGTCGTAACTCCTTCAAGGCTTCCACTGTTATCGCCTTGGCTGGCTCTTCAGTAGGGTCATATTGATAGGAGTATGCAAGATGGTTGTGAATGGAATATTGAAAGAGGAGGTAAGGGATATTCAAGACGACTATAAGGGGATATTCAAGACGACTATAAGGGGATATTCAAGATGGCTGTGAGAGGAATATTCAAGATGGCTGTGAGAGGAATATTCAAGATGGCTGTGAGAGGAATATTCAAGATGGCTGAGGGGGAAATATTCAAGATAGCTGAGGCTAATATTCAATTTTACAGATCAAAAGGAGTAAGACATTGGCTTTTAGAAAATAGAATGAAGACATTAAATATAAAGAAGAAACATCGGTTAATAAAGAAGAATAAGAATAACTGAGGAAGGGGAATAAGATGAATTGATAAAGATGAATAAGATACAAAGAAATATATTGAAAATTATCAGGAATTATTTGTATTCGAGATGCCATGAGAGGTTCTGAGGACAACGTTTGGAGAGGTTCTGAGGACAACGCTTGGAGGGGTTCTGAGGACAACGTTTGGAGGGGTTCTGAGGACAACGCTTGGAGGGGTTCTGAGGACAACGTTTGGAGAGGTTCTGAGGACTGAACGCTTGGAGGGGTTCTGAGAACTGAACGTTTGGAGAGGTTCTTGGGACTGAACACTTGGAGAGGTTCTGAGGACTGAACACTTGGAGAGGTTCTGGGGACTGAACACTTGGAGAGGTTCTGGGGACTGAACACTTGGAGAGGTTCTGGGGACTGAACACTTGGAGAGGTTCTGGGGACTGAACACTTGGAGAGGTTCTGGGGACTGAACACTTGGAGAGGTTCTGAGGACTGAACGTTTGGAGAGGTTCTGAGGACTGAACACTTGGAGAGGTTCTGGGGACTGAACACTTGGAGAGGTTCTGGGGACTGACTGGCGCTTTGAGACTCTATAATAACCTTCCCTTCTGTGTTTGGGTTATTGGCTCGAACTGTGACTTTGACTCTGGTTGTGATTGTAACTGTGGTATATTAGCTTTGGTTGTAGTTATGATTGTGGGTTCTGAGTAGTTGTGGATGTTTTTGGGGGGATGTGATTATCATTGGTTGTGGTTGTAGTTTCATGGTTTGGTTGTAGCTGTGGATTTTGGTTGTGATTGTAGTTACGGTTGTGATTGTGATCAGGCTAGTGGATGTGATTGTGGTAGTAGTCCTGACACCGGCTGTGGTTGTAGTCCTGACACTAGCTGTGGTTGTAGTCCTGACACCGGCTGTAGTTATGGTTGCAGTTCTTACTCAGGGTGTAGCTGTGGTTGAAGCTGTAACTTGGGTTGTAACTCTGGCTGTGATTGTAAGTCGAGTTCAAACGTAGTGAACATTGTGGTGGAGACCTTCCCTAAGAGGTCCTGAGAACTACCAGCGTTTAAACCCTCTAATAGTTCCTGGAAGTGGGAGTTCTTGGAAGTTCTGGAAATGTCGACTTGAAGGAGGTCCGGAAACCCTTGGAATTCCATGAGACTCTGGAATTCCATTACGTTCCAGGGAGGTTATGGGAACCTGGAGACTCATACGCCTTTCCAGAATTGGGGTTCCAGAAGGCACTAAAAGTATATGGGTTTTAGACTTAGTATTTATATATATTTTTTGAGGGGGAAAATAATATAAGTTTTTAATTGCTCTTAGATTTTTATGAAGTTTAAATATTACTGAGAATAATTTACTCCTATAATTTTTAATATAGTTTGAGGAATAATATATTTTTAGTAGTTATTCTATATATTATGATAGTTAAGTTAGAATAGTTATTAAAAGTATTATAGTAAGATTTTATTCAGTTATAGTTTCCGGTTCATAGCATTCCTTTACTATTTCTATATAAAATTTAATAGATATATTTTTCTAGTTATTTTAAAGGAATTTGGTTTTTTGTAGAGTTAGAGGAATATACAATAGTTTATGCTAATTTGGATATAATAATTTAGAGTAGAACGGCGTGTAATGTGTGATGGTTGGGTTGGGTTGAGGTGAGGTGAGGTGAGGTGAGGTGAGGTGAGGTGAGGCGAGGTTTGTTTGGTGAGGTGATATTTGGTTAGGTTAGGTTATGTTAGAATAGGATATTTTTACTCGTGTCTTGTAGTAAATAGCGTTCATGGTCATTACCACAACCTGAATCACAACCACAACCAGAGTTACAACCATAGCCACTACCACTACTAACCATCATCACCACAACCACTACCACACCATACCATTTACCACAACACAAGATCAAGTATCTTCCAGCGTTACTCTTTCAAATAAAAAAATATATAACTCAATATCCTGTATCGTCGACGGAAAAGGAAACAGAGGGAAAAAAATCATGTCTCGTATATCCTGGTGGAGAGAAAAAAAATTAAGGGAAACAGATTCTTTAAGATTCGTAAGTTAATTTCCTTCTTTAGTTGAGAGATCTGAGAACGTGTCTTAAGTTTTGTGTTGGGGGGGGGGGTAAGCGGTCTATGTCTATGAGATTGAAGGAGTTAAATCTACGGTCTAACTTAACCAAATTTAACTTAGGCATCCAAGACTTTTTTTTTTTTGCTTTACGTTAAGTTAAGTTGAAGTATGTTAGGTTAAGTTGGGTTGGATTATTTTAAGTTAGATTGGGTTAGGTTAGGATTAGGTTGGACTAGCTTAGGTTAGGCTGAATTCGCTTATGATTGGTTGGACTTGGTTAGGTTAGGTTAGGTTGAATTCGTTTATGATTGGTTGGGCTTGGTTAGGTTACGTTACGTTGGGTCAGGTTAGGTTAGGTTGGGTTTGGTTTGGTTTGGTTAAGTTAAATTAGTTGAGGTTCTGTGTTGTCTATTTTAAAAGGATGAAAGGAAAGGAGAAAGGTAATGACACACATACACACACACATACACACACACATACATACATACACATACACACACACCATAAGAGAAAGAAGGAAAGAAATAGAGGGAGAGAGAGAGAGGAGGAAGATAAATTAAACAAAAAGAAGAAAGCGAAAAGAAACGACAACAAATAATTAAAGATAGCGAAAGGGATAACAAAAAGTGAAGCCAGACAGACAGGAAGCGAGAAAGATAAAGAAAAAGAAGGGAGGGAGAGAGAGAGAGAGAGATTCTGGCCACACAGCTGGTGGAGGGCAGCAGCTGTGTGGCCAAGAGTTAGGCCACACACTTCTTGACTTTAATTATAACTCGCTCAGGTGAACTGTGATGGTGGAAAACGAAAATAAGTTTGGAAATGAGTATAAATAAAAAATAATGTGTGCATATAGAAGTACCGGTATAATATAGAAGTACCGGTATAATATAGAAGTACCGGTATATATATAAATTAAATATATCACGGGGTTTTTTTTCATTGTCTTTTGTTTTCTCTAGACGGGCTTACAGACAGACAAGAGACAGAGAGAGAGAGAGAGAGAGAGAGAGAGAGAGAGAGAGAGAGAGAGAGAGAGAGAGAGAATTATTAATTAAGTCTCAGGTTTATCAATGTTTGTAGATTTTCTTTCACTACCTCCTCCTCCCTTTCCTCTTCACCCTCTTTCTTCCTCTTTGTCTTGCTCTCTTCCTTACTTCCTCTCTCCTCCTCCTCCCCCTCCTCATCTTTCTCTCCCAATATTATCCCTAATGCCTTGACGTCACTCAATCCTTTCCACCTCCCCTTGACCCAATACTGAAGACTCCTCCCTAGGTATCACGTCTCCCCCTCCTCTTCCTCCTCCTCCTCCTCCTCCTCCTCTTCTTCTTCCTCCTCCTCCTCCAAGTCTCCTAACTCATCCTTGCTCCTCTTCCTCATTTTCTTCCTTCTTCTCCCATCTCCTCGATCCTCCAAATTCTAGTTCTCCCTTGACTCCTCTTCTCTTTCCCTTTCCTTCCCTCCCCCTCCTCAATCCCTCCCTTTCCCCTAAGCCCCAACTCTATTTCTACTTCTTTCCCCTCATCATATCACCCCTTTCCCCCTCCCTTTCTTGCCCTCCTCTCCCTTTCACTTTATGTCCCCTCATCTCCTTCTTTACCTTATCTTCTGACCTTCTTCTCCCTCCCCTCCTCCCTTCTTTCTTCCACCTCCTCTTTTATGTGTCTTCTCCTTCCCTTTCCCTCTTTTTCCTCCCTTTCTCCTTTGTTTCTCCCCCTCTTCCCCTCATCTCCCCTTCCCCCGTCTTTTATTTTCCCCCCTTACCCTTTACCTCTTTTCTTTCCTCCCTTTTTTGTTTCTTCTCATTCCCTTCCCTTCCCTTCCCTTCCCTTCCCTCCCCTTCCCTTCCCTCTTTTCTTTCTTCTCCTTCACCCTTCCTCTTCTCCCCTTTCTCTCAATCCCTCTCCTCTTCCCCTAATTCTACTTACACATCTCTAGAAAACTTACACTCACAACCATTTACATTAACAAAGACGGTAATAATCGCCCTCCTGATTTATTTTATTTATACCCGTAAAGTCAAAATTTAGTCCTGTTTATTCCAAAATTTATTCTTGAAGTCAAAACTTATTCCTGTATATTTCAAAATTTATTCCTGTATATCCAAAAACTTATTCCTAGATATCTCAAAATTTATTCCCATAGTTAAAATTTATTCATATACATTCCTAGATACATAGTCATCAAAAATGTCTTCTAATAGATTAACACAATTATTTTAAACGATTTTCAATACATTAGTAATATATTCCAAGAGGTACAAAATTTATTTCAATAAGTTCTAGTAAATAGATTCATATTAACGGGTAAATTCTAATAAATTTCATATATATGTCAGTCAATTTCAATATAATCAAAATATCTATCAGTTACGTCTAGTGAATCGAAAATGTATGGAAATAAAAGTTGTTCAATAAATTTTAAATATATCTCAAGGAATAAAAAATATATAAATTAACTTCAAACCCAATTAAAAAAAAACATAAGTATATTCCAATTTATTCCAATATTTTCAAGATATAATCCAATAAATCCAAGAGAAATTCCAATAAATCCCAGTAAATCCAGAAATCAATCTCCTTAAAACCCTCTCGCGGTATTTTCTCACTTTGCCGTAAATCTCCGGAGTAGAGAAAGAACGAAAGAGACTCAAGGGAACAGAAAAATGATGGGGATTTATATGATAAAGTGAAGGATGCTCATGGTGTTTCCTGGGCGTGAGAGGAATGTGGGGGGGGGAGAGGCTGACCAGGGGTGATAGAGGGATGCTGGGAGTCCTGAGATGATGGAGGAATGATAGGAGGTTCTGGGATGATGATGGGAGGTTCTGGGATGATGGAGGGAGTCCTGGGATGATGGTGGAGGGTTGCTGGCAGTCTTGGGATGATGGGAGTTCCGGGATGCTGGGAGTTCTGGGATGATTTGGGATTCTGTGGGATGATGTAGTAGTTTAGGGAATGAAGAGTTGAGAATCCCATAAAGACAGATAGACAAACAGTGAAACAGAAGTATACAGAATAGGGGAATAATAAAAGCAGAAGAGAGAGAAAGAGAAGAACCAAAAATATGAGGAATTGAAAAAGAGTGAGAGAGATCAACGAGAAATTCATGTGTTCCCCCTTAAAAAAGTATCTTAGTATTCTGAACCACTAGCGGCGGCGGCCACCCAAGCAGGTACCCAGTCATCCAAGCACCCAGTCAAGTACCCAAGCAGCCAGGCACTCAGGCAAACACTTAAGCAGCCAAGTTCCCAGCCAAGCACTTAAGCAGCCAAGCGCCCAGGTAGGCATTCAAGCAGCCAAGCACTTAAGCAGTCAAGCACTTATGCAGTCAAGCACCCAGGTAGGCATTCAAGCAGCCAAGCACTTAAGCAGTCAAGCACTTATGCAGTCAAGCACTCATACAAGTACCCGGGCAACCAATCAGCCAAACACACAGGCAAGCACTCAGGCAGGCACACAAGCAGTCACCTTGGCAGGGACATAGCCGAGCAACCAAGGAGTAACACAACCTTGCAGGGGAAAAAACTCATAGAATGATGCCGTCATCCTGGGAGGTTAACTTTTAATTTGCTTCATTTTGTTTCTTCAGGTATAATTTAAGGGACACAGTGATGTACAAGTTTAGTCTTAGTTAAAGTACAGGTACCTTTGTCTAGTCCTACAGGTACACCAAGGTGGCTGTCCCTCATCACGAAATGTTACAATCATAAATGGATGAATAAATACACCGATAAATAAGTATATATGAAATAAACATAAAAAAAAAAATAAGGAAAAACAAATCAAAATATTCTTTAAATCCTCGAATTGGTGGAGGACTGCAGGGCGAAAATGGCCGGCGAATAGCAGAGTATTACGAAGTTTAATGACCGCGCTGACCGACCTAAAGTGAGGGTAATCGTATCACTTTATGTAATGTACCAATGAAACACTGGCAGCTAGCAGCGCTCAACTCCCTCGGGGTCAGAACTGAAATAGAACAGCTTCATGAGACAGTATTTTCTATTCTCAGGTGTGCTGCATCAGGTTCACGGACAAAATATGAGCTGAAGTTTAGTGAAAATAATAAACTGACTTGTCATTCCGGGCGTGTTGGGCCAACGTGTAAGCTTGTCGGGGGGAACTTACCAGGGTTAGGAAAATTCAACCATGCCGCCTCCAATACATCAGGTGTAGCTACAAACACAGACTGAATTAAAGGTAAAGGTACAGATACAAATACAACTGCAGATTCTAGTACAGGTTATAGATACAAGTACAGGTACAGAAGAATGTTTATTGAATACATTTCTCGGACCCTGAAACAATTTTGTTACTCCATACCTGTAGGTCACAGATCAAGGGATACTTGTTTGTTATTCAGTGCATATGGTAGTTTTTTTTTCCCGCTAGTTTCCCCTCCGGTTTGTCGTCTCGTTTTCTACAGGGGAAACTATGAAAGATGAGAATCAGTTTCTTGTTTGATGATAAGCGTATATATCTCTTTAAAGTTAGACAATTTACTCTCTCTCTCTCTCTCTCTCTCTCTCTCTCTCTCTCTCTCTCTCTCTCTCTCTCTCATTACTTGGGTCCTGGCATAATTAGCCCGGAGGCGGTGGTTCAATAAATCAATCATGGGCGTCCGTTTACTCGACCTGGATCTAATCGCTTTAAGGAATTAATTAATTTACTCTTCACGTTTTAATTATGTAACCCTGAAATAGCCAGCTCACTCTTTTTGTGCTTGCATATTTTTCCTTCTCAATTTTCTACCTCGGAAAATAATGATAAACGACTTAGGTGAAAAGTGTGTGTGTGTGTGTGTGTGTGTGTGTGTGTGTGTGTGTGTGTGAGGCATACAGAAGTACGTTTACACACTGCATCATCAGCGTCAGGTTTTTAAGGTGTAAATTACGTAGTCTTTTTCTGTCTCCATATTTTCCAAATCTTTTAATTTTTATCTCAAAGTAATCCATCTTCTTTGACTTTCTTCTCATTTATCCTTAATTATACCACATTATATCCTCATCTTTATCTTAATTACTCTCTCTCTCTCTCTCTCTCTCTCTCTCTCTCTCTCTCTCTCTCTCTCTCTCTCTCTCTCTCTCTCTCTCAGTTATGCAAAATTAATGAAGGCTCATTAACCCTTATTAAGAAGTGTCTTCACATATATATATATTACTGTGTTCTAAGACAAGACAAACAAACGTGAGGTCTGCCGGGATACTCTGACCTATATTCACGCTAAATTTCCCTAATACACTATAGAATTTGACTTATATTCACGCTAGAACACTATAGAATTTGACCTATATTACGCTAAACATTGTATAATTTGATTTATATTACGCTAAACTTATCCAATACACTACGTAATTTGAACTATATTACTCTAAGCACTATAGAATTTGACCTATATTACGCTAAACACTATAGAATTTGACCTACATTACGCTAAGCACTATAGAATTTGACCTATATTACGCTGGACACTATAAAATTTGACCTACATTACGCTAAGCACTATAGAATTTGACCTATATTACGCTAAACACTATAGAATTTGACCTATATTACGCTAAACACTATAGAATTTGACCTACATCACGCTAAACACTATAGAATTTGACCTACATCACGCTAAACACTATAGAATTTGACCTACATTACGCTAAGCACTATAGAATTTGACCTACATTACGCTAAGCACTATAGAATTTGACCTATATTACGCTGGACTTGCCTAATACACTATACTGTACACAACTTAACTCATGCAAGAAGGATGACTGTGGATGAGTGAGCGTATAATGTAGGGCATCCAGTGATGTTGAGAGAAGGTGGATGACGGCGTATGTGTAGCGAGTGGGAGGTTAAACGAGGTGGGTAATTGGGAGTGTGTTGTGAGAGCGTGTGTGTGTGTGTTAGGGCACCAAGAATGAAGGAAGGAAGGAAGGAATCGATGACTGACTGAATGAATGAAGGAAGGAAGGAATGGATGGATGAAGGAAGGAATGGATGAATGAAGGAGGGAATCGATGACCGAATGAAGGAAGGAAGGAAGGAATCCATGACTGAATGAAGGAAGGAAGGAAGGAAGGAATCGATGACTGAATGAAGGAAAGAAGGAAGGAATCCATGACTGAATGAAGGAAGGAAGGAATCGATGACTGAATGAAGGAAAGAAGGAAGGAATCTATGACTGAATGAAGGAAGGAATTGATGAATGAATGAAGGAAGGAATTGATGAATGAAGGAAGGAATGGATGAATGAAAATGTGTTTTTAAGGGGTGTAGCATAGTAGAGCGTATGTGTTAAAGCAGGAAAGAATGAATGAAGAAAGGGAGGAAGGAAGGAAGGAAGGAAGGAAGGAAAATGTGTGTCAGGGGCTCGTTCTTGAAGGGGGAACACCATTGCAGAACACATTTATTATAACAGTAAGAATGAATGAATGAAAGTGTGTGTGTGTGTGTGTGTGTGTGTGTGTGTGTGTGTGTTCGTGATGGCGGCCGACCACCCTGCATTAAGCGTGATTCATTGCCTCATCTCCTCATAATACTTAGCAAGATACCTATCATACCATCTCGGTGAGGATTTAACCAAATGATGCTCGGAAATCTTGAAGGTTTTTTAAAACAGAAGGAAAAAATAACATCCTTATCTTGTGTAGGATTCCCTAACCTTTGCCTTACCTTGCCTAGAATTTCCCTAAACTTTCGCATTACCTTGTCTAAGATTTTCCCAAACCTCCCTCTTACGTTTTGATTCCTCCAAACTTCCCTCTTACCTTGTCAAGAATATCCCCAAACTTCTTTTCCCCTCCATCTCGTCAACCCACCCCCCCCCCCTCTCATCTCGTCAAGAATTCCCCCAAACTCTCCCCTCATCTCGTTAAAGGTTCCCTAAACACCCCCATCATCTCCTCCAGTATTTCATAAAGAAGAGCTTTCGTCTCGACAAGAATTTTCTCGGGAAAAAACCTTCGTCTCGTTTCATCTCTGACAATCCCCTAAAATAGCACACTAATCTGGTTGAGGGCCTCCCTACCCACGAGCACTCCCTGATGGTTGCTGCTGTCTTGCTAGGAGTTATTACGTAGAGTAGGTCTTGGACAAAACTCCTTCAGCGACCCCCTCCCCCCTCCCCTTCCTCCATCCTCTTCTGTCTGGCACCTCCGAGACGCTTTCGCTAATTGTGTAATTTCCTTTAGTGTGTCTTGACACTTTTTAAGAGCAAGACTTATGCGGAAATCCTTTAATAGATGTGTCTCAAATTTCCGGCGTAAGCGTTGTGAGAGAGTCGACTTGCGACACATCTTACATCACCTTGGATTTTTTTTCTTCTGAAATATGGGTTTTCATTCACGGGAATTATTCGTGATTTCTGAGCAGAAACAAAACACACCTGAAGAATTATCTCTGGATGGTTTATCCCTGGGAGGGGGGGGAGGGTTGTGACTCGGTTAGGTCAGGGGCAGTCGTCTGAGGAAAGCTTGACAGTAGGCTCTTGTGAGAGGAATAATAATCTGAAGGCACAGCACTAGGTTACGGCTGTAGTCTCCTGAGGAAGGCTGCATCAGTGTTAGTTGGAAGAAGTTACATAGTGATCTATGGAGGAGGTACTGAAACAGTCCTTATTGGACGTCCTGGAACAGATCCTAGAGTATATGCTGGGACAACCCATGGGAGAGGTCTGAGACAGCCTTTAGCAGAGGTCCTGGAATATTCCCTGAAGGAGGTGATGAAAGTCATTTGGGGGAGTCCAGAAACAGACTCTGAAAGTATCCTGAAGCAGCTCCTGGAGGAGGCCTTGGAACAATCATTAGAGATGGTCCTGGAGCAATCCTTGAGGATGGTCCTGAAACAGCCCCTGGAGGTGGTCCTGGAACAGCCCCTGGAGGTGCTGGAGTCCTCGAGGCCCTGGAAGCATCCGCCGTGGGTTTACGTTATTGATTTCCTTCAGCTTAATGTCAGGCTCCGGTCTGGTCCCAGGCGGGCGGGTGAGTGTGTCCCTTCCCCACCCAGACCTACCCTTACCCACCCTTACTCACCCTCACCCACCCTTACTCACCCTCACCCACCCTCAACCGACACACCCTTATTCTAGCCCACTTTTGTCCTACACAACGGCTTACCCTAGTTGACCATCACCCTGGCTACCCACACTCCTGCCTACTCTCACCTAACTCCACCTTCACCCAAACCCACCATCATCCTGACCCACCTTCACTCTAGCCCATGATTATCGAGACCCATCCTTCTCTCTCTTGCCTACTACCCTCACCTCAACCCACTTCCCTCACCTTAACCCATCACCCTCATCCTAGCCTACCACCTTCACCCTAGCCCACCACCACTCACCCGAGCCCACCACCACTCACCCTAGCCCACCACCACTCACCCTAGCCCACCACCACTCATCCTAGCCGACCACCCTCACCCTAGCCCACCAGCTTCACTTTAGCCCACCTCCCTTACTGTAGCCCACCATCATCGTAGCCCCCCACTCGCCATAACCATTGTGTTTAATCTTCACGGCAGTTGTTTCAAAATTTCAAATTGGGATGATTGTTGACTTAATAGCGGGCTATCCTTTTAAACTCTTGTCAAATTACGATACCATAAGTGTAGGTAAACGATGTTAGGTGGATGCTGAAGGTGGCCGCCGAATTGCCTCGTTACGCCATGGCCGTCGTTAGGAGCGCGTACGGAGAAGTTATGGTCCCTGAGACCGTTATGAATTAAATATCGACCGTTAGGGGGGTGCTGAGCTCAACCGTTATAACATTTGTGACGAACATTAGAGGTGTTGTGACGACCGTTAGAGGTGTTGTGACGACCGTTAGTGTTATTGTGACGACCGTTAGAGGTGTTGTGACGACCGCTAGTGTTGTTGTGACGACCGTTAGAGGTGTTGTGACGACCGCTAGTGTTGTGGCGACCGTTAGAGGTGTTGTGACGACCGATAGTGTTGTTGTGACGACCGTTAGAGGTGTTGTGACGACCGCTAGTGTTGTTGTGACGACCGTTAGAGGTGTTGTGACGACCGTTAGAGGTGTTGTGACGACCGTTAGTATTGTTACGACCGTTAGAGGTGTTATGACGGAACTGACGCCGACCGTTCTTGAATCCTTTTTTAAAAAGTTTGGTGTCGGTCGTTAACAAGTTTGGCGATAACCATTACGAGTTCAGTGACAACCGTGAGGACTTTTGGAGTTAAAGTTACTGATCTTCTGCCTTCTGTTACGTCATGGGTATAGCACTAACGTATTGATTTGAATTTGACCGTTAGGAGTTTAAATCTAACCGTTATTGGAGAGTTATTGATCTTGCCAAACAGTTAGAATTAAAAAAAATATCTATACGGATATGGCACTAACTGTTAAAGAACTCGAATTTGACTGTTAGTAGTTTAAAGTTAACCATTATTGTACAGTTAAGGATCTTTTCAAATTGGTGATTTAAAGATGATTAATTACATGTTTGATATCTACCTTTTGAACTCAACTTAACCTTTAACAATTTTAAGGTTAATGTTAAATAATTTCATGAGAATGTTAAGTGTTTGAAGTGTATAATTACCGTTGTGGATGTGATGACGTCATCCTCTTGTAACCTGACATAATATTTACAAATTTCGGTTCAGTCTCATTGAACGAGGGAATGAGATGCTATTGGTGTATAAGTTTTAGATGACATTATTGTTGTTTGTTTTATGATTCCGGGACACACACACACACACACACACACACACACACACACACACACACACACACACACACACACACACGCACACACACACACCGTATCACATACTCAAAGGCTCGTGCGTTTAATGTTTACCTCTTAACTGGAGATGTGTGGAAGTGTCTAATTAGTTTCCCTCATTCTAAGAAGAGAGAGAGAGAGAGAGACACCCAGAGAGAGACATACAGAGAGAGAGACATCCAGAGAGAGAGAGACATCCAGAGAGAGAGACATCCAGAGAGAGAGAGACATCCAGAGAGAGAGACATCCAGAGAGAGAGAGACATCCAGAGAGAGAGACATCCAGAGAGAGAGAGAGACATCCAGAGAGAGAGACATCCAGAGAGAGAGACATCAGAGAGAGACATACAGAGAGAGAGAGACATCCAGAGAGAGAGACATCCAGAGAGAGAGAGACATCCAGAGAGAGAGAGACACCCAGAGAGAGAGATTTACAAAAGGACAGAGAGGAGAGAGAGACATTCAGAGAGAGGGGGATATAGAGAGAGATACAGAGAAAGAAAGAGAGAGTGAGAGATAGAGATAGAGAGAGAGACCGCCTCGAAACTTCCCTCAGACTATACCGTGACCAGATGCGTTCCATTAACCTGAGATAGAAATGTAAAGATATTTAACTGACTAAGACTCATGTTGGGAGACATTAATGGCCTCAGTAATGACCTGAGACTCTACCCTTAGGAACACATCTCCCTAGTGGCTTAATTAAAGGTTACAGAGACAAATGGAGGATAGTAATGGCGTCTTAATTCACTGAAACTTTACTGTAACTACAATTATAATTTTCCTGATATGATACAAAAAATTATATGCGATTATTTTTATGTCTATAATTAAGATGTAAATTATACCATAGGGAGTTTAGGTAGAGTCTCGGTGGTAATTTTGACGCCATTATAATCACACATTAACATTATAGTTTAACTGAGGTCAATTAGAAGCGTTAACGAGAGAAAATTTACGGGATTTATTGTATTCATTTATTTATTTATTTATTTATTTATTTATTTTTTGTTCGTAGAGTACCGGCTTAAGGGAATGACTCTAGTGGCAGACAAAGAAAGAAAGAAAGAGAGAGAGAGAGAGAGAGAGAGAGAGAGAGAGAGAGAGAGAGAGAGAGAGAGAGATAATTTTGACGCCATTTTGCCCATCAGCTGTCTCTTAAAATGGGATATTAGAAACATGATAAAATTCCAGCATTAATATATTTCACTATGGCTAAAATTATCATATATTTCATTATATTACCGTAGAGATTTAAGTAGTGGGTCATTTTATATCTTAAAATATATCGTATTTTTCACGATTACCAACAATAATTTTATATGATATTATTGTATTTTTAGTTTAAATACAGTGAGTAATATATTTCTCTGTATTAATGGTAGAAGAATTAAAATACACTGTACTATTATGTACTATTATAACTGAACATACACGAAATATATGATTTTTTTTCCTATATTATCATGACCCGGAAAAAACGACATATACAATTTTTAACTATATTATCATGACCCGGAAAAAATGAAATATACAACATGAACAGTGACCGCTTGGCATGACGTTGTTAAATTCTATTAATTTTTTTTTTCCCTCGACATATATATGAAGTTAAAAATAATATGTAACCTTTTTTTTTTGTATTCCATTTGATATATATATGTAATAAAAAAATATGCTGCATCATACTTTGTTTATTAGACTTCAAACACATTTTAGAGTTTCATTGCAATGTTTTATGGTCAATTTTGTTCATTGAATCAACGCCTTTATAGCTAGTGGAGTTTTTCGTTTATTTTATTGTATTGTATTTTATTCTTTATTGTATTTATTTATTTATTTACTTAGTTGATTTTTATTTATTTATTAGTTTATTTGTTTTTATTTACTCAATATATCCTGTTAATATAATGTGTAATTATTCGTTGTTTTTTTAATTAGTGTAAGACTTCATTTCCTATTTTATTCTTTGTAATACTTCCTTCCTTCCTTCTCCTTACTCCCCCGTCTTTCTGTTACTGTCCGTTCTTCTTTCTTATATTCCTACCTCCTTTCTTTCTGTCTTCTTCTCCTTCTTTCTGTTCTTCCTATTCCCCTTCCTTCCTCCTTCGTCTACACCCACTCCCGTCTTCTAACCCCCTTCATTCTTCTCTCCCTTCTCTCTCCCCTTTCCCATCCTTTAACCTCCTCTCTCTACCTCTCTTTATCCTCTCACACTCCTTCCACGCCTATCCCGTCAGCTCCTCTTCCTTCTGATCATTACTTCCCCTTCTTTTTTTCCTTTCTCATTATCCAAATTACTCTTCCTTTCCCACATTTCCCTTCCCCTTTCTCTCTTTTCGTCTGTCTCTCTCCCATTATCTAACCACCTCTTATTTTTCCCCCATTAACCCTTCCCACCCCCTTCCTTTTCCATTATATAACTACCTCTTCCTTTCCATTATTACCCTCTCACGATCCCCCGACACCCATCCCATCGTCTCCCCTTGTCTCATTATCTCCGCTACTTAGGTATGTGTGTGTGTGTGTGTGTGTGTGTGTGTGTGTGTGTGTGTGTCTCACCGTAGCCCCGAGGAGGTGGCGAGGCATCTGGTGTTGATAACTGATGCCAGGATCACGTGAATCTCCCTTCCCTTCCCTTCCCTTCCCTTCACTTCCCTTTCTCGTGGCATTGTGGTTAATGGTAGTATTGGTAGAGACAGAGAATGTGTTAAGTGTATTCTCTCTCTCTCTCTCTCTCTCTCTCTCTCTCTCTCTCTCTCTCTCTCTCTCTCTCTCTCTCTCTCTCTCTCTCTCTCTCAGGTACAGCCGCCCTCTGACCTTCTCATATATTCACAGGCAAAGTGTTAAAGGCGCCATTGTTATTTTACACCTAATAGAGGTAAATTAATTATCATTGATTACGTAGACCCTAAATATAATTGCTAAATAATTATAGGGTTTGAGAATTATATCCATTATTTCTATGGTTATTGTTTACAGTATAATAGCTGAGTTATTGGTTATAGAGACCCACAGGATAATCGTTAAATAATTATTGGTTTTGAAGACTCAGAATCTGACGAGGAAATTATCTTTTTAATATTTTTTAATTTTTTTTTTTATTTTTTTTTAGTATTGTTTTATTTTATCGAATGTTATATATTAATTTATTTGTTATTTTCCAAGTACATTTAATTTCCATTACTCCGTTTTTGCATTCCAAGTCATTCCCATTCCTTGTTTTCACTCCACGTCATTCCCATTTCTTCTTATTATTATACCGTTTTCATTCCAAGTCATTCCCATCCCATTCCTTCTTATTCCGTTTTCATTCCAAGTCATTCCCATTCCCCCTTATTCCCATTCCTTGTTTTCACTCCACATCATCCCCATTTCTTATTATTATTCCGTTTTCATTCCAAGTCATTCCCATCCCATTCCTTCTTATTCGTTTTCATTCCAAGTCATTCCCATTCCCCCTTATTCTTATTCCTTGTTTTCATTCCTAGTCATTCCCATTCCTCTCCATCTTCACATTAATCTCACCCGTGAATATAAATCATGGGAATTTACCTCATCAGGGCTCGGTTAATGGGTTTTATGGCCGTGGGGATGAGGGTGTGTCTAGTGGTGGGGGTAAGGGGGTGAATTAAGGGGTAAGGAAGATTAAGGGTTAAGGGGTGAATTAAGGGGTAAGGGGGTGAATTAAGGGGTAAGGGGGGTGAATTAAGGGGTAAGGGGGTGAATTAAGGGGTAAGGGAGATTAAGGGGTTAGGGGGATAATGGAATTAATTAAGGGGTGAGGGGAGGGGAAGTAAGGGGGGGGGAGGATTTTAGGGGCGAAGGGAAGGATAGATGGAGAGAGAGAAGGTTGGGGGAGATAAGGGTTGAAGGGGAGGTTAGGTGGTAGGGGTAAGGGGGAGGATAGTAGAGGGGGAGAGAGAGGGTTGATGGGTGGAGAAAGAGTGTAGCGTGTGTGTGTGTGTGTGTGGCCAGCACCAGTACGGATTTGCATAAAGTCCAACACCCGAGATATACCTGAACGATCCCCTGTGTCTGGTAATAATGGTGAGATCATTCCTGTATAAAAGGGCCTAGATCTTGGAAGGGTATGTGATGATGTTAGGTTAGGTTAGGTCACGTTAGGTTAGGTTAGGTCAGATTAGGTCACGTTAGGTTAGGTTAGGTCAGATTAGGTTACGTTAGGTTTGGTTAGATTAGGTCACGTTAGGTTAGGTTAGGTCAGATTAGGTTAGATTATGTCACGTTAGGTTAGGTTAGGTCAGATTAGGTTTGGTTAGATTTGGTTAGGTTAGGTTCACTCTTTCATGCAGTATAGGTGAGAGACACGACTGTTATGGAAGTTGTTACATGTTATCCAGGCAAGACTCAAAACTATGTAAATACAAATTAAATTCTTACGAACACAGACGAAAAAAAAAACAGACTCTTCCTGGAAATGGAAACTGGAATTAATTTAAATATAAAATCCTTCACTTAGAGTTTTAACCTAAAAATAAGCTTAGATCCCTTAAAACCCCGAGAGAGAGAGAGACAGAGAGAGAGAGAGAGAGAGAGAGAGAGAGAGAGAGAGAGAGAGAGAGAGAGAGAGAGAGAGAGGCCTCATATATCTGGCTCATCTCAGTCACTGTTTTTATAAGGTGTCACGATCCAGATTCTTGAGGATTTCTCAGTTAAGTTCTTACCAGAGGATACGAAGAGCGTTTACCTGTGTGTGTGTGTGTGTGTCTGTGTCTGTGTCTGTGTGTGTGTCTGTGTGTGTGTGTGTGTCTGTGTCTGTGTCTGTGTCTGTGTGTGTGTCTGTGTGTGTGTGTGTGTGTCTGTGTCTGTGTCTGTGTGTGTGTGTGTCTGTGTGTGTGTGTGTGTCTGTGTCTGTGTCTGTGTGTGTGTCTGTGTGTGTGTGTGTGTGTCTGTGTCTGTGTGTGTGTGTGTGTGTCTGTGTGTGTGTGTGTCTGTGTGTGTGTGTGTGTCTGTGTGTGTGTGTGTGTGTGTCTGTGTGTGTGTGTGTCTGTGTGTGTGTGTGTGTGTGTGTGTCTGTGTGTGTGTGTCTGTGAAGAGGAAGGTTGACAACAGAGAAGGTGCGTGGTGGAGACGGATTACATTAAAGAATGCCCTCGACCTCTAACCTTTGTGAATGACTAGACGATGATAAAGATGATGAAGAAGAATAGAGAAGAGGAGGTAGATGAAGAAGAAAGACGAGGAGGATGAAGAAGAAAGAGGAGGAGGATGAAGAAGAATAGAGTAGAGGAGGTAGATGAAGAAGAATAGAGTAGAGGAGGTAGATGAAGAAGAAAGAAGAGGAGGATGAAGAAGAATAGAGTAGAGGAGGTAGATGAAGAAGAAAGAAGAGGAGGATGAAGAAGAATAGAGTAGAGGAGGTAGATGAAGAAGAAAGAAGAGGAGGATGAAGAAGAATAGAGTAGAGGAGGTAGATGAAGAAGAAAGAAGAGGAGGATGAAGAAGAATAGAGTAGAGGAGGTAGATGAAGAATAGAGTAGAGGAGGTAGATGAAGAATAGAGTAGAGGAGGTAGATGAAGAAGAAAGAAGAGGAGGATGAAGAAGAATAGAGTAGAGGAGGTAGATGAAGAAGAAAGAAGAGGAGGATGAAGAAGAAAAAAGAGGATGACGAAGAAGAGGGAAGAGGAGGATGATGAAAAAGAAGGAAGATGAAGAAAGGAGAGGATGGAGAAGAAAGAAGAAGACAGGAGAAGACGACGAAGAAGAAAGAAGAGGAGGAGGGTGAAAAAGACAGAAGAAAAAGAAAGAAGAAGAAAGGAAAGAATGACGAAGAAGAAGAAAAATGAAGTATTTCTCGACTTGGATTTTTTTGGGCGTCTGTTTTATTCCCATTTGTGTTCTTGCCAGAGAGAGAGAGAGAGAGAGAGAGAGAGAGAGAGAGAGAGAGCAATTTGTCTCTCTATCTGTATCTATCATTATATATTCTCATTAGTTGTTTGTTCTATATACACTAATTTGTTTTCTTATGTTTATTTTCTGTTTGTTCCCTTCCCTCACTTATTTCTCTTCTTACCTTCGCTTTCTCTTCCCTTTCTCGTTTTCTCTTTCCCCCTCTCCAGTTCTCCTTTTTTCCACTTCTCCCTTCCTCCTTTCTACCTTCATCCCCTTCTTTCTCTCTTTTTTTCTTTCTCCCTACCTCTCTCCATTAATCTTCTCATTTCCTTCCTCCCCTTTCTTCCATTTCCTTCTTTCCCTTCTTTCTTTATCCTCCCTCCCTTTCCCTTTCTTTCTCTTCCTCCCTTCCTCCCCCCCCCCTGACCACCAGGTGAGACAGAGAAGCAGCATTACCTTCACTCACACAGGTAAATAAATAATGTCATCGTAATTATAGAAAGTTTAATGGCGGGTCCATCTCAACTTGTGGGATCACTTCCTAAAACTTTATTGGGAGTCTTAGCTCTAGGCAGTTAAGGTAAAACGTAGAGACAGAGAGAGAGAGAGAGAGAGGGGGAGAGAGAGAGGGGGGGGAGGGGATGAGGTGGCAGGTGTCCCGTTCTCCTGGTTCACTTCAATACCACCTGAGAGAGAGAGGTGACCCGTCCTCCTAATTCACTACCTGGCAGTCTTATACTCCTGAATAATATATTTTAAACATCTAATATTTCCAGGAGTCTTATTGTAAGTTTTATAAACGTTAAGTCCATGTAACGGGGTTCAGACAACGCCTTTAATTATTACTGAGGATTTGGCGTCTGTTGTACTCTTCTGTTGAGGCTCTGTTGACTCTACTGAGGATTTGGCGTCTGTTGTACTCTTCTGTTGAGGCTCTGTTGACTTTACTGAGGATTTGGGGTCTGTTGTACTCTTCTGTTGAGGCTCTGTTGACTTTACTGAGGATTTGGCGTCTGTTGTACTCTTCTGTTGAGGCTCTGTTGTCTGTTGAGTCATTTGAATGTCTGTTAAGTGCCTGTTGAGTGTCTCATATGTGTCAGAAACGGTATTATGACAAGTGTGTTTGGGTGTAAGACTATCCGCTACCACACCCATCCCAGGTCTTAAGGTGACATGGACTGTATATAACTGATTAGCACTCTTGTTGTTACGAATTTACGACATTTGGCACTGTTGTTACGAATTTACATCAGTGGCACAGTTATTGTTCCGATTTTATGTCACTGGCACTGTTGTTACGAATTTATGTCACTTGTCACTGTTGTTGTTACTAATTTACGTCACTGGCGTTATTTTTCTTACGAATTTCTCATCTATGTTATAGTAAGTTCACCCTAGATACAACGTCCCTTGGTATATGTACTGTGCCTGTCTGGTCCATCACGGTGTTTACAGAGATGATTTGTGTGTTGACTTTCTTTTATGTTTCGGAACCCATAGTGAGTTTTTGGGGAGCATATATGTTGTGATTGAAAAAAACAAGTATATCTATCAAGCGCTTGTGTGTGTATGTTTAGTGTGTGTGTGTTTAGTGTGTGTGTTTTAGTGTGTGTTTTTAGTGTGAGTGTG
>CAUDMG010004133.1:77500-95000 GCA_958450375.1 Homarus gammarus | reverse complement strand
AGGAAAAGAGAGAGAGAGAGAGAGGGGAAATAAAGACAAGCGAAATTAACATAAAAAAGTGAGAAAAAAACATTAAGAAAACTACAGAAAAAGAGAAAAAAAAATATAAACAGAAAGGAGGAGAAAAGAAGAAGAAAAAAAGAGATAAAAAGAGAGATTGAGAACAAGGGAAAGAAAATATAACCATGGTATGTGTTGGTCGATCACCTGAGGCGGTCATCTCGTTAACCTTACCTCACCCGAGAGCACCTGGTCACCCCCCCCCCCCCCCGTGCAGGTGTCCACGTCAACAAGCCCACGAAATTACCTGGCGAGATGGATATTGTGTTCAGTTTCCCTCCAAATATTAATACTTTTGTTCAGTTACCTGCAAAAATTAATACTTTTGTTCAAGTTTCCCTCCAAACATTAGTACTTTTCAGTGTCCCTCTAAAAATGAATAATTTTCAGTTTACCTCTAAATATTGATACGTTTGTTCAAGTTTCCTCCAAATAATACTAATTTTGTTCAGTTTCTCTCTAAATATTAATACTTTTGTTCAGTTTCCCTCCAAATATTAATACTTTTGTTCAGTTACCTCCAAATATTAATACTTTTGTTAAATTTCTCTAAAAATATTAATAATTTTCAGTTTCCCTCCAAATATTAATACTTTTGTTCAGTTCCCTCTAAATATTAATACTTTTGTTCAGTTCCCCTCCAAATATTAATAATTTTTCCTTATATTATAATTTACTGATGGAAATTATTTACCTAAGGGTGATTATATTGAGAAAAAATTTATATACTGTATTTAATAATTTGTAAGATAATTATATTCAGTCGTAAGTTATGACGTGGAGGATAATATTTAGTAAAGATCAAGTCAACGGTAAACAGGGCTTTAGATACTATTCTTACGATAGTGTTTCCCCTCATCGTAATGTTTAATTTTTCCCCTCATAATGTTAATTTTTCCCCTCATAATGTTTAAATTTTCCCCTCATCATAATGTTTAATTTTTCCCCTCATCATAATGTTTAACTTTTCCCCTCATCATAATGTTTAGTTTTCCTTCATCATAATGTTTAACTTTTCCCCTCATCATAATGTTTTAGATGAGAGAAATTATCAGATTATGGTAATATTTTGTAGAACGGAAATAAATGGTTAAATATTTTTGTTTTTGTTGTTATTGTTTTTGTTGTTATTGTTTTTGTTGTTATTGTTTTTGTTATTGTTTTTGTTGTTATTGTTTTTGTTATTGTTTTTTTATTGTTTTTGTTGTTATTGTTTTTGTTATTGTTTTTGTTGGTGTTTTATTTTGTTTTCTGTTTCCGCAGTGTCTGATATATGATGGTGGCTCTAGTTGTCTCCCAGATTTTTATATATTCATGCGTGGATTTATCTTAGATTCTCAGGTAATCTTACGTGGATTATCCCAGATTCTCAGGTAATCTTACGTGGATTATCCCAGATTCTCAGATAATCTTACGTGGATTATCTCAGATTCTCAGGTAATCTTACGTGGATTATCCCAGATTCTCAGATAATCTTACGTGGATTATCTCAGATTCTCAGGTAATCTTACGTGGATTATCCCAGATTCTCAGATAATCTTACGTGGATTATCCCAGATTCTCAGATAATCTTACGTGGATTATCCCAGATTCTCAGATAATCTTACGTGGATTATCCCAGATTCTCAGATAATCTTACGTGGATTATCCCAGATTCTCAGATAATCTTACGTGGATTACCCCAGATTCTCAGATAATCTTACGTGGATTATCCCAGATTCTCAGATAATCTTACGTGGATTATCCCAGATTCTCAGATAATCTTACGCGGATTATCCCAGATTCTCAGATAATCTTACGTGGATTATCCCAGATTCTCAGATAATCTTACGTGGATTACCCCAGATTCTCAGATAATCTTACGTGGATTATCCCAGATTCTCAGACATTCATACGTGGATTTACCTCAGAATTCCAAGATATTTCGTATGATCGATTTTTTTCTCCATTTTATTACAGTAGTCACAGTGTATTTTTTTTCTTTACCCTTATTCAAGTATTATGATTTTTAGCTGTAGCCGCGAGTGATCCAACTAACCACCTTTTGTACGTCGCTTGGAATGAATGAATGAATAGTTGAATGAATGAATGAATGAATAAATGAATGAATGACAATGAATATTATCGCCACAGCAGCCAGGGTCGTATGGCGCCAGAGATGATTAATGGTAAAAGATTAAACTAAAATTAAAATGGCCGGAAATATAACAAACTCGGACGTCGCCAGGAAGAGGAGGATTTAGATGAGCTTTTACGGGTCTTGGTTTTCTGGAGTTTTCTTGGGTATTTATTTTTATTATTTATTTATTTATTTATTTATTTATTTGGGGGGGGGGGGGTCTTGGGGTTAGGTTTAATGAATGACTATAAAGAGAGATGGTGAAGAGGATCTTATAGAGAGAAATCCTCACCTAACCTAGATTTAAAACCTAACCTAACCTAATTTTAATCTAGCTTTAGAATAATGTAGCACAAAAAAGTAACTTAACCTAAGATATACTAAATTTAACTTAACTTAAACTCAACTAGATTTAACCTAATCTAAACTAACCTTAACCTAATCTAAGTTAACAGAACTTAAGGGTAAACTTAATTCAACCTAATCCAAGGTAAACCATATTTAACCTAACATAACGTGACCAAAATTAAACCTAAGGTAAAACAAAATAAGTGTTTTAACCTAAACCCTCCTGGTCTGTTTAACCTGTAGTGTTGTGGACGGTGAAAAATTACCAGCATGTTTTATTTGCGTGTAATATAACCAGCCTCCCCCCCTCCTCCTCCCCCCTTCCCCCACTCCCCTCCCTCCCCCCTTCCCCCCACTCCCCTCCCTCCCCCCTTCCCCCCACTCCCCTCCCTCCCCCCTCCCCTCCTGACGCTGCGGAAGCTGATGAACTTAGACCCTTGAGGAGAGGAAGACGAAGAGGAGGTAATGTTTTAAGGCGTCTACTAAGAGTACTTCCTCCAATTATATTTTACCTACAGACTCAAAATTCTAAACTAAATTCCGCTCCGGATGAGATATTTTTAGAGGAAGTGTTGTGCCGTGATGCAGTATTCCTAGTGATTTAATTCCTCTCATTTAAGGCTTCATTAGCAACCGTTCAGTTTCTGGTTGGTTGCTGGTTGCGAAGTGAGTCGAGTTTTTGGAAGCTAATTTGTTATTCTAATGTATATTTTGAAGTTAATGGAGTTTCCACCTGATAACCTTACATGATATTCAAATTTTATTAGAAACAAAAAAAAAATACTGTGAATTTACCAGTGTAACATTACGACTAACATAACAACCAGCGACCAATCGTCTTTCAGAAATTCGGCACTTAGCAACCAACAACCAATCAGCTTCCAACAACTGAACGGTTGCTAAGGAATCCAAAAGTGGGCGGAGTTTACTTGGGAGGTCAATTATGGAAAACAGCGTCGACTCAAAGTTGTGACATGACTTTTTTTTGTATCCCTCACCTGGCGAGATGAGGGACTCGCTACAGTAAGAGTCTCAGAGATTTAATAACGAGGCTATTTGGGCCGCCATCTTTGTTGTCGGTGTTTATGTGAGACAGAGAGGCAAAGGAGGTTAAGTTATTTACGGGGAAATTCTGTATTGTTTATAAGTACACGACCCGGCACGACCCCCCAAAAGGACAGGTCGTAGAGGTAATCTGGGTGTTGTTGGAGACCAGGTGGAGGTAATCTGGGTGTTGTTGGAGGCCAGGTGGAGGTAATCTGGGTGTTGTTGGAGGCCAGGTGGAGGTAATCTGGGTGTTGTTGGAGACCAGGTAGAGGTATTCTAGGTGGTGGTGGAGGTAATCTGAGTAGTGTCGGAGACCAGGTGGAGGTAAATGTGGGTGGTGTTGGAGGCCAGGTGGAGGTATTCTAGGTGGTGGTGGAGGTAATCTGAGTAGTGTTGAAGACCAGGTGGTGGTAATGAGGGTGGAGGTAGAGTGGGGTCGTGGAGGCAGGTCGTCTCCTGGGCAACAGTCGGACATTTATTTTTGGGACGCAGTTTTGTCTCGCGTGACGACCAGACAATGATGGTCATACTGTCCTGGTAATATCATCTCTTGCTCTCTTGTCTCCAACTTGAGTCTCCAGTCTGAGTCTCCAGTTTGAGTCTCCAGCTGTGTCTCAGGCTCTGTTGTCCCTGGCTTGAGTTTCCAGTTTGTGTCTCCAAGTATGAGTTCTCCAGCTGCGTGTCTCCAAATCTAAGTCTCCTGCTCTGTTGTCCGTGGCTTGAATCTCCAGTTCGAGTCTCCAGTTTGAGTCTCCAGTTTGAGTCTCCAGTTTGAGTCTCCAGTTTGAGTCTCCAAGTGTCTCCAGTAAGTCTCGGGGGAGTTTGGTTCCCTGTCAACACGTCAGCCAGCGGGGGAGTGTTGAAGGGTCAGTTTCTCTCCATCGGGAACTTCACCAAACTTGGTCATTAATCCTTATATGAGGCGACTAAGCCACGACACCTCCTGACGCTCTCATTGAAAAACCAGGTTACTGTAGTTAGTCTCTTGGCGTTATAAAAACACACCGCCAGCACGAGCAGACAACATCGCCTGACTTTCCACACCCATCCCGTGTTGATACTCTTGTGGAAACGACGCCAGACGAATGTTTAATGGGCACTTCTGCCAACACTGGCGGTATTTTATGGTACGGACATAAGTCACCGTCGTTTCACTCCTTTATACAAATCTCTGGTGAGAAGAATCTCATGGGAAAACTACGTCAGACGAACGTTCTCCCGCTGTCTGGCTGCACTGGCGCTAATTGATGGTACACGCATGAGTCATGGCCGCCACACATACCTTCTAGGAGAAAATTGTTTGAGATAAGGCAGACTAACGTTCGCTCATTTTCTGCCTACAGTGGCGCTGTTTAATGATGCCAGTGTAAGTCACGGCCGCTTAAACACACACACACACACACACACACACACACACACACACACACATACACAAGCGTCAAGAAGGGAAGCTTCATCGAAAATTCCAGACTGAGAACCACTTCTTATGGGGTCCAATTATTTTAGTGTGGTGGGTGTCCACTAAGGTGTGCAAGTGGCATGGTCTGACTCGAGGCACCAAGTGTGTGTGTTGCCTGACAGTTTCCTACTTCAAATCTTCTCCCTTAATATCGTTGCTCAGAGATTCCCACCTTTAGTTTTTCTCCTTAACTCCGACTTTTCAAAGATATGTTTATTGATATTTTTCATCGCCTGGGGGGCTGAGGAAATTGTCTTTCGTTGTCGCAGTGTCTTAGTGAGCGACGCAATATTGAGGAAGACGCACTTCTTAAGGTGCTCAATTTTCTTTACGAGGAGCTGACTGCAGAAAATTGCTGCCTCCAAATGTTATGGAGGACACGAGCTCTCGGAGCCATTCCCCTCTGGTGCCGATGACGACTGTGTCTTCCTTCACATCTCACCTGTGTCCCCTATACCGTATGTGTTCTTATATCAGCGACTCACACGGAACGCATAACCTACTATTTCAACACCATTTACCTCGGTGTCGTTGAAGTGAGCCAAGTAGATTAATTCTCACAGCACGAACTATACGACGGGTAAAACTTGCCGTGTGACTCTGAGAATCCGAAGTTAACTAACGATTTTCCGGGTATCCAATCTTACAGAGGGGAAAATTTATCGGGCGAATCTGTGAGAATCTTGGCAGACTTGATGGCGCCTGGTGTTACTGTAGTTAATTCATGCTTATGGAGAAGGTAATCTCACGCCCGGTTCCACGCGGCAACACACAGCCATTCTCGCCTTTGTCAAAGAAAATAAGATCTGAAAGAGGCGTTGTATAAGGCTGTTCAACAAGGTGGCAAGGTGACCGAGGGTGACTGAGTTGATTAAGGGAGGGAGGGTGAGGAAAAATGAGACGGTGAAGATAAAGGAAGAGGGTGAAGGCAAGGTAAGGGAGAGATAAGGAGAAGGAAGGAGGAAGAGGGGGAATGGAAGAGCGGTAGGGTTAAGGTAGAAGAGGGAAGAAGTTAAGAGTAACGAAGAAAGGTAAAGGGAGCAGGGACAGGGTAGTTAAGGGAGAACGAGCTGCTGGGTAAGGGAGGGAACCATAACACACACACACACACACACACACACACACACACACACACACACACACACACATCCTCTCCTCAGCAGTAAGAGTTCAACTTTATAAGAAGATTCGCGGGCCAGTCAACTTTAAATCCCTCTGCCAGGACGACACAATATATACGCCTTCACACGTACTCACATACACACAGGCATACATACATAAGTTTCTACACACTCGTACACACACTTACAAACTCATACATGCAGACTTACACACACACACACACACACACACACACACACACACACACACACACACACACACATAAACATACAGAAAGAAATTTACACACACACACACACACATAAACACACAAAAAGAAATTTACACACACACACACACACACACACACACACACACACACACACACACACACACACACACACACACACATCCTTTCATATCAGTGTGCGAAACTTTACTGTCTGTCGATATAACTCACTTACCTGCAACAAAAAAGTTACTTCACTGAGTTGATGATAAGCAAGTTACTCTGTTCTCACTGACTGACTCAACAAAGGTATTGGTATTACTGAACAACCTGGGACACCTAACGGCTTTTATTTTATTTTTATTTATTTTTTTTGATAATTTTGTCTATATAACAAACTCAACACAAACTTGTCTCTGTATATAACAAACTCAACACAAATATACACAGGTAAATACAATATAGTTTCAGGATTATTTAACTCATTACAGATGCAGATGGAAATATTTTTTTATTTTTTTTTTTTAATTATTTTAGAATTACAACGACTAATTAATTTCAGAGTAACAACAACAAAGGACAAAGATATATACAGATGTTTATATTTTGTTGGTAGAATTAATCGACAAATGAATGATGTAGTTATTTGAGAAGGAATTAGTACAGAATAATACCCACATACGAGTACACTTACATATACCCAGATACAAGTACACTTACATATACTAAGATACAAGTACACTTACATATACCCAGATACAAGTACACTTACATATACCCAGATACAAGTACACTTACATATTTGACATTAGAATTAAACAGCACTAAATAGGGATATATTCTGTTTCCTTATGTCGTTTTTAGATCGCTTGTGCAGTACCTCAAGGGGGCATCTCAGGTCTTATATTTTTTGGGGGCTGCTGTAAATATTTTCAAACTTCTCGTAGGAATTCATGTTAATATTATACACAGGAATGAAGCAGTATTTATGTGTATTATTATTATTATTTTAATTGGTAACACGATTAAGCATTCTGATTGTGAGAGTTTAAATATGTTAAATGAAGCCAATAGAATAATAAATGCCATAATTGCTTCCAAATATGACATGTTTAAGATTCATGTCCACGTATTTTAATGTAGAAATGTTTTTAACTCTTCTAGTATTAGGAACTTATAAGAATATATCAAGGCAAAAATGCACTGAAAACACGTATTGAAAAGGCAAATTATAAACAGGATTCCATCGTTCCCTCCGTCCATGTTTAGTCGTACCGTATGTTACTTTCGACCTAATTAAACTGTGAATTCAGTTAAAAGATCATTAGTTTTCTCTCCTGTGTGTGTCTGTGTGTGTGTGTGTATGTGTGTATGTGTGTGTGTGTAAGTCAGAACCGAACACAGACTTGGTGCCCCGAGTGGTTGAGAGGTCATAAGGTCATCGTACTGAAGGGGTTAAGTCATTGTACTAAGAGGATTCAAATCATCATACTCAAGGGTTTACAAAGTGAATCAAGTCCCCTAACGTGGTATAATATAAGGCTGGTTTATAAGGTTATTAAAGTATAAGACTCTTCAGGTAGACTCGGGTAGTGTAGGAGCAGCCACATCTGATCTACCTGACCTACTTCTTAAAGTTGAATAACTCAATACAGTACCAGGTTGTATAAGTTTTCCAAATACCTGTTCAAAATATTTTAGTTCAATTCGTCTGTTCAAAATATTAGTTCAAATTGTCTGTTCAAAATATTAGTTCAAATTGACTGTTCAAAATATTAGTTCAAATTGACTGTTCAAAATATTAGTTCAAATTGACTGTTCAAAATATTAGTTCAATTCTTCTGTTCAAGTTGTTCATTGAGAAGTATTTGACTTATCCTCACCTACTCCCTTACATCTCGGTCCTCACTCCAACTCCCACCCCTCTCACCCCCTCTCACCCCTCTCACCCCTCCCCTCTCACCCCCTCTCACCCCTTTCCCCAACCCACTCAAAATTTCCCCCTGGTTCCCCTCCCCTTGTGACCTCACCCTCACCCCCTTTCCCCCCTTAAGCACCATTAACGTCAGGTTAAGCCTTAAAGGAGTATAAAAACCTGTATTCACCCTTCCTCTCCGTGCAACATTATGCTGCTTCCCTCTCCCTCCCTTTACCCCCTTCCCTCCCTTTCCTCCTCTCCCTCTCCTTACCAGCCACCTTTCCCTTTCACCTTTCCCTCCCTTTATGATCCATCTTTCCCCTCCTCCCTTTCCCTGCCCTTACCCCCTTCCCTCCCCTTCTCTCTTCCCTAACCATCCCTCCCTCCTTTCCTGTCTTTCCCTCTCCCTTAGCACCACTTACCTCCCTTCCTTTCCCCTGCTCCTCTCCCACGCCTTTTACCCCCCTCTATCCCCCTTCCTACCTCCTCTACCCCGCCTCTAATACCTCCTACCCCCCTCACCGCGACTCCTACTCCCACTCCCACTCTTCCTACCCCTCTCTCCCAAGCCTCCTACCCCTCTCTCTCCACGCTTTCTGCTCCACTCTCCCACACCTACCTCTCTCCAACACCTCCCATCCCTCTCTACCCCGCCTCTACCCCACCTCCTACCTACTCTACCCCACCTCCCACCCCTCTCTACCTCGCCTCCCACCCCTCTCTACCTCGCCTCTCACCCCTCTCTACCCCACCTCCCACCCCTCTCTACCCCACCTCTCACCTGCTCTACCCCACCTCCCACCCCTCTCTACCCCACCTCTCACTTGCTCTACCCCACCTCCTACCCCTCTCTACCCCACCTCCTACCCCTCTCTACCCCGCCTCTCATCCCTCTCTACCCCACCTCCCACCCCTCTCTACCCCACCTCTCACTTGCTCTACCCCACCTCCTACCGCTCTCTACCCCGCCTCTCATCCCTCTCTACCCCACCTCCCACCCCTCTCTACCCCACCACCCACCCTACTCTACCCCACCTCCCACCCCTCTCTACCCCACCTCCCACCCCTCTCTACCCCACCTCCCACCCCTCTCTACCCCACCTCTCACCTGCTCTACCCCACCTCCTACCGCTCTCAACCCCCCCCAACCCCCCCCCCCTCCTTCTACGTATATATGCAGAGAACATTTCATTAGTATTCAGATGAAGGCTCAGGTTTAGTTTTTCTTGTCTTTTGTCAGTGTTTTAAAAGCTGACGACCTGACTGAATAGGCTGGTAGGGTTATGTGACGATCTAGGAGGGTTATGTGACGACTGGTAGGGTTATGTGACGATCTAGGAGGGTTATGTGACGACTGGCAGGGTTATGTGACGACTGGTAGGGTTATGTGACGATCTAGGAGGGTTATGTGACGACTGGTAGGGTTATGTGACGATCTAGGAGGGTTATGTGATGATCTAGGAGGGTTATGTGATGACCTAGGAGGGTTATGTGATGACCTAGGAGGGTTATGTGACGACTGGCAGGGTTATGTGATGATCTAGGAGGGTTATGTGATGATCTAGGAGGGTTATGTGATGACCTAGGAGGGTTATGTGACGACTGGCAGGGTTATGTGATGATCTAGGAGGGTTATGTGACGACTGGTAGGGTTATGTGACGATCTAGGAGGGTTATGTGATGATCTAGGAGGGTTATGTGATGACCTAGGAGGGTTATGTGACGACTGGCAGGGTTATGTGATGATCTAGGAGGGTTATGTGATGATCTAGGAGGGTTATGTGATGACCTAGGAGGGTTATGTGACGACTGGCAGGGTTATGTGATGATCTAGGAGGGTTATGTGATGATCTAGGAGGGTTATGTGATGATCTAGGAGGGTTATGTGACGATCTAGGAGGGTTATGTGATGATCTAGGAGGGTTATGTGATGACCTAGGAGGGTTATGTGACGACTGGCAGGGTTATGTGATGATCTAGGAGGGTTATGTGATGATCTAGGAGGGTTATGTGACGATCTAGGAGGGTTATGTGATGATCTAGGAGGGTTATGTGATGATCTGGGAGGGTTATGTGATGATCTAGGAGGGTTATGTGATGATCTAGGAGGGTTATGTGATGATCTAGGAGGGTTATGTGACGATCTAGGAGGGTTATGTGATGATCTAGGAGGGTTATGTGACGATCTAGGAGGGTTATGTGATGATCTAGGAGGGTTATGTGATGATCTAGGAGGGTTATGTGACGATCTAGGAGGGTTATGTGATGATCTAGGAGGGTTATGTGACGATCTAGGAGGGTTATGTGATGATCTAGGAGGGTTATGTGATGATCTAGGAGGGTTATGTGATGATCTAGGAGGGTTATGTGATGATCTAGGAGGGTTATGTGATGATCTAGGAGGGTTATGTGACGATCTAGGAGGGTTATGTGATGATCTAGGAGGGTTATGTGATGATCTAGGAGGGTTATGTGATGATCTAGGAGGGTTATGTGATGATCTAGGAGGGTTATGTGATGATCTAGGAGGGTTATGTGACGATCTAGGAGGGTTATGTGACGACTGGCAGGGTTATGTGATGATCTAGGAGGGTTATGTGATGATCTAGGAGGGTTATGTGATGATCTAGGAGGGTTATGTGATGATCTAGGAGGGTTATGTGACGATCTAGGAGGGTTATGTGATGATCTAGGATGGTTATGTGATGATCTAGGAGGGTTATGTGACGATCTAGGAGGGTTATGTGACGACTCGCAGGGTTATGTGACGACTGGCAGTGTTATGTGATGATCTAGGATATTAGTTTTGTTTACCTACTTTAAACTTCCTAAGCTGGAAAGAAACAGACACACACACACACACACACACACACACACACACACACACACACACACACACACACACACACACACACACACACACACACACAATTACAAAAGACTCTTCATCCACCCATGACTCCACCAATATACAACATATTCTTCTAACAAACATACTAATGAAAGGAACTATACACAATATATCTCCCCTCTTAACCCATTGTTATTTTGAGGGTGTCATAAAAATCGATGTGTGTGTGTGTGTGTGTCTGTCTGTGTGTGTGTGTGTGTGTGTGTGTGTGTGTGTGTGTGTGTGTGTGTGTGTGTGAGGCAGGAAACTAAGAGGTGTAGTTAATGAGGGTCTTGCCCGTGTTGTTGTTGTGAGATGGTGATGCAGTGTCTTCTTTTAGTAATTAGAGAGGGGAAGTGAGAGGGAGAGAGATAGGGGGGAGAGCAGGGGGGAGAGGGAGTAGTGTGTGTGTGGCTATGGACGTGTGTGGGGGAGGGTGTGTGTGTGTGTGTGGCTATGGACGTGTGTGGGGGAGGGTGTGTGTGTGTGTGTGTGTGTGTGGTGTGTGTGTGTGGGGGTGGGTGTGTGTGTGTGTGTGTGTGTGTGTGGCTATGGACGTGTGTGGGGGAGGGTGTGTGTGTGTGTGTGTGGCTATGGACGTGTGTGGGGGAGGGTGTGTGTGTGTGTGTGGCTATGGACGTGTGTGGGGGAGGGTGTGTGTGTGTGTGTGTGTGGCTATGGACGTGTGTGGGGGAGGTGTGTGTGTGTGTGTGTGTGTGTGTGGCTATGGACGTGTGTGGGGGAGGGTGTGTGTGTGTGTGTGTGGCTATGGACGTGTGTGGGGGAGTGTGTGTGTGTGTGTGTGTGGGGGGGGGGGAGGGTGTGTGTGTGTGTGTGTGTGTGTGTGGCTATGGACGTGTGTGGGGGAGGGTGTGTGTGTGTGTGTGTGTGTGTGTGTGTGTGTGTGTGGCTATGGTGTGTGGGGGTGTGTGTGTGTGTGTGTGTGTGTGTGTGTGTGTGAGGGAGGGTGTGTGTGTGTGTGTGTGTGGCTACGGACGTGTGTGGGGGAGGGTGTGTGTGTGTGTGGCTATGGACGTGTGTGTGTGTGTGTGTGTGTGTGTGTGTGTGTGTGTGTGGCTATGGACGTGTGTGGGATGAGAGAGAGATGGAAAATAACACTTAGATTCTACCTTAACTATAATAGGTACATTAACTTCTCACCAGTCTGGAGATGAACATTATGGTATAGAATCATTTTCCGTGAGATTTTCGACCCTAAGTTCCTCCCTATGAAGGTCGAGTCCCATGTAACATCTGTCATCTTCATCTTGTAAACTTTTTTTTAATCTAGAACTGAAGTTAGAAATCAATTACGTAACACGGACCCAATAAAATTCTTCTATTCTAATATTAGTCACATCAATTGTGGTTTATTTTTAGAAAGAGTGTGGTCTTCCCGAGGTACCATGACCACCATACACACTATAATTATTGGAACTTGTCTGTGGTGGCGACCTTAGGCCCTGGATTCTGAAAGACTCGTATAGATATTTTTTCCCTCTTTATCTCCGGGTTATGAGATCTCGTCCAGCTACGGCAGTTTCAATGCAATTTCGGCGCCACTATTGTCAGTTATTTTTGTGTCCTAATTTAAGTGAGATAATTAAGGCTCAGGTCTCCAGTCAGGGTGAAAAAATTGACACAAAAAACGTCTAATAACCCAGGAACTGTTACCGGAGCATCAAAGGTTCTTACGTTCAATTTATCCCCAACTGGATGTGAGAACGTATCTAAATTACCCAATCAAATGACAACATAAAGAGAGTCGGGGAAAATAGCATCGAAATTACAGTAAACCTATGTAAGATAAGTTGTGTGTCTGGGGAGGGGGGGGTTGTGTGTCTGGGGAGGGGGGTTGTCTGTCTGGGGAGGGGGGGGTTGTGTGTCTGGGGAGGGGGGTTGTGTGTCTGGGGAGGGGGGGGGTTGTGTGTCTGGGGAGGGGGGGGTTGTGTGTCTGGGGAGGGGGGGGGTTGTGTGTCTGGGGCGGGGGGGGGGTTGTGTGTCTGGGGAGGGGGGGTTGTGTGTCTGGGGAGGGGGGTTTGTGTGTCTGGGGAGGGGGGGTTTGTGTCTGGGGAGGGGGGTTGTGTGTCTGGGGAGGGGGGTTGTGTGTCTGGGGAGGGGGGGTTGTGTGTCTGGGGAGGGGGGTTGTGTGTGTGGGAAGGGGGGTTGTGTGTCTGGGGAGGGGGGTTGTGTGTCTGGGGTGGGGGGGGTTGTGTGTCTGGGGAGGGGGGGGTTGTGTGTCTGGGGAGGGGGGGGTTGTGTGTCTGGGGAGGGGGGGGTTGGTGTCTGGGGAGGGGGGTTGTGTGTCTGGGGAGGGGGGGGGTTGTGTGTCTGGGAGGGGGGGTTGTGTGTCTGGGGAGGGGGGGGTTGTGTGTCTGGGGAGGGGGGTTGTGTGTCTGGGGAGGGGGGGGGTTGTGTCTGGGGAGGGGGGGTTGTGTGTCTGGGGAGGGGGGTTGTGTGTCTGGGGAGGGGGGTTGTGTGTCTGGGGAGGGGGGGGTTGTGTGTCTGGGGAGGGGGGGTTGTGTGTCTGGGGAGGGGGGGGTTGTGTGTCTGGGGAGGGGGGGTTGTGTGTCTGGGGAGGGGGGGTTGTGTGTCTGGGGAGGGGGGGTTGTGTGTCTGGGGAGGGGGGGGTTGTGTGTCTGGGGAGGGGGGGTTGTGTGTCTGGGGAGGGGGGGTTGTGTGTCTGGGGAGGGGGGGTTGTGTGTCTGGGGAGGGGGGGGTTGTGTGTCTGGGGAGGGGGGGTTGTGTGTCTGGGGAGGAGGGGTGGGTTGTGTGTCTGGGGAGTGGGGGTTGTGTATCTCTGGGGGAGGAGGTTGTGTGTCGGGGAGGGGGGTTGTGTGTCTGGGAGGGGGGTTTGGGTGTGTCTGGGGAGGGGGGGGTGTGTCTGGGGAGGGGGGTGTTGTCTGGGGAGGGGGGGTTGTGTGTCTGGGGAGGGGGGTGTGTCTGGGGAGGGGGTTGTGTGTCTGGGGAGGTGGGGGTTGTGTATGCGGGAGGGGGGGTGGTCTGGGGGAGGGTGGGTTTGGTGGGGGGGGTTGTGTATCTCTGGGGGAGGAGGTTGTGTGTCGGGGGGGGGGGGTATAAGGCGTAGGAATGCGTGTGGGTAGGAGTCGAGGATGTAAAGGTGAGGGTAAGAAAGACAAAGAAATGCAGTGTACTATTATTGATGACTCCGCCAAGACACGCCACCCCGGTGTAAATGTCATGACATTTATCAAGGAAACATTGTATGTGTTGTGTGTGTGTGTGTGTGTGTGTGTGTGTGTGTGTGTGTGTGTGTGTGTGTGAGACCGGCATTTGCATACACAAGTTCGTAAATGATCGACGATAATATCTACATGTAAACAGCTATATAACAGTGTGTACAGACCACAGTGAAGGGTGAATGACAGTCACCAAGACACTACAGTAGACGTCACAGCACATCACACCACACCTGAACCTATATGTTGTGGATATAAACCAACATTAATTTCTACCAGACCTTGTGATGTTATTTCGTACAGCGACCTTACACTAGTCTGCAAACAACCTCATACAAGCAATTACAACTCTTTTCTACAACTCGCTGGCTGACGGATTCAAATTAATGCTTCTCTCTCTCTCTTTTTCTCATTCAAATATTCACAACATTTATTCAGGTATAAGTTGACGTGGAAGTATTTTGGTTAAACTTCATCTGGTATTTAATGTCACTGGGATTTAGTCTTTTAACGAGTCATCTATTTTTTTGGTATGGTAAAGCTTGGCCGTGTTGTGCTCCGGGTCATGGCAGGGTGGACAGTGCTTTAATAAGTGTGTATGAATGTTTTGAAGTTTTTCACTATATTTCTAGGTTAAAGTCACATTATTACTCTGTGTATAGAATTATATTAAGTGAATAGTTTGTATACAATGGATATTTGATACAGTCACCACGTGGGGGATTACTGTACGTGTTCTGGTAAGGCTGAAGAGATAGTTTGCTGTCGTGTTGAAGTTAATAGAATCAGGTACACTACACCAGGTGAAGAGCTTTAAATAAGCTGAAATACTGTATAAGTGACCCAGGTGATGGGATATAAATTATGGGGGGGAGGCGTCTAGCAGTAATAAGGTGTTGCCATCACACGAGTCGCTGTTGGAATCCATTAACAAGATCTGGATTATACGTGAATACACAACACTCGCCAGCAGCCGCCGCCCGAGACCACCTCTGGGGGTGTCGTATTGTTAGCTCCCTCCCTCCCTCATGCTCAAGGTTTATATATTATTTTTTCCTCGTAACTTGGGATAAGAGAAAGCATCGTGATACGGTAGATTTACAACGTAATTTCGGGTCCACGATACTCAAAGGTGCCATTACGTTTTTTTTTTCTTAGTTTTTTTGTCGCAGTTTAGAATGAGAGAACGTTCCTCCGTATGATACATCCTCAGTGTAATTCCGACACAATATAAGTTATGTCTTTGTTGGAGCCCAAGTGAACCAGTTGAATGCGTTGTTATATTTTCTAATTAATAATAAAAAATAAATAAAAATAACACTTGAATCTGTCCGGGTCCCTTTAAACGATATTTCCACCACCTTATTTTTCGTCATGATTTAAGGGAACCAGAGAGAAGCTTTGTTATGACTCGCGTTTATTTCAGGCATGGAGTGTATGTTTGTACAGTGTGTTGAAGGGCAGCTGAACGACCTGACACGGCTGCAACCATCTTTTACCTTCGTCTTATTTAATAGTATAGTTATAAAAGGTGTATACATGGTTTTTATAGCCTGTCATATCTTTAAAGCGGCTCCATTAAGGTCATTTTTGTACTAATACTTTAAGAAACTCTCCATAAGGCTCTCGTGCAGCGCTGTGTTCTTATCCAAACTTATCAGTGTGTTTTGTGTGAGTGTCGACAAACTGTTTATAATTTGGTTAAGTTAAGAATTATGAAAGTTACGTTAAATCAGGTTGCAAATTATAAAAAGTTCTATCTGTTAAGTTACAAAATATAAATACTCAGGTTAGGTTAGGATATGAGAGGTTAGGTTAGCTTAGCTTAGGTTATGAGAGGTTAGGATAGGTTAGGTTAGGTTAGGATAGGTTTGGTTAGGTTATGGAAGGTTAGGTTAGGTTAGGTTAGGTTAGGATAGGTTTGGTTAGGTTATGGAAGGTTAGGTTATGGAAGGTTAGGTTAGGTTAGGTTAAGTTAGACAATATGTTAACTCACCCACACCTCACTCTTGTACTGTCCATCATTTAAACAGACGAATTTCGATAATTTCCTCACCATTGACGTAATTCCAGCAAGGTACAAAAAATGTTGTACACTGTGGAGCAAATGTTTATAAGACCATAACAGTTATAACATTATAACGGTTACAGTAAAATAACGCTTATAACACAATTACCTTTTTGGCGCTATAACACTTGTAACACCAGGTCGTTCGTTTAAACGTTCGGATTCATTCACATACCACCATCACCAACAACAACAACAATATTATACCTGGGATTCGTCCACACCACAACAACAACAACAACAACAACAACAACAAAATCGTACCCGGGATTCATCCACGTAACAACAACACCATACCCGAGATTCATCCACGTAACAACACCATACCCGGGATTCATCCACGTAACAACAACACCATACCCGAGATTCATCCACGTAACAACACCATACCTGGGATTCATCTACGTAATAACAACAATAACAGAACCAAACGTGGTCTATTTCCCCGGATTTGATCTTTGAATAATTTATTGTGTTTCCAGTAGGGGCAGAGTAGCCTGTGATGTCGCTCTGCAAAGTCTCGCTGCATCGTAATGTTACACGAGAGTAAACTGTCGGTAGGTAGTGAACCGCTACTGCATTGTCTACCTGTGTACAAGTCCTTTATCTTTCAGGGTATGTTCATGGTATTAAAGACTATACTGGACATGATGAAGGAAATTGATAGGTTACGTTAGGTTAGGATAGGTTAGGTTAGGTTAGGATAGGTTAGGTTAGGCTCGGCTTCGGGTACAGTTGGTTAGGTTAGGTTAGGGGTACAGTAGGTTAACTAAAGATAGGTTAGGTTAGGAGTGAGTTAAATCAGGTTCAGGGATAGGTTAGATATAGGTTTAGAATAGCTTAGGTTCAGGTTAGGTTAGGCTAGGCTTGGGTTACAGTAGGCTAACTAAAAATAGGTTAGGGGTGAGTTAAGTCAGGTTCAGGTATAGGTTCTTTTATCGGTTTACAGCAGCTTAGGTTTACGTTAGTTTAGGTTTAGGTTAGGTTAGGTTAAGGATGTTTCAACGTCTATTACAATCACATAGTAAATTCTCTCTTTTGCAGGCTGTACGTACGGGTGT
>CAUDMG010004133.1:0-75000 GCA_958450375.1 Homarus gammarus | reverse complement strand
TGAGGGGGTTTATGCAGAGAGTAAGAGCGAGAGAGAGAGAGAGAGAGAGAGAGAGAGAGAGAGAGAGAGAGAGAGAGAGAGAGAGAGAGAGAGAGACACCAATATACTCTATCATTTTATAGAACTGTAGCCAATACAGTACAATACAAAATAATTCACTTACACACAATTACTCTTAATTAAAATATCAACAAACATTACACACGATCAACTGTATTAATATAATCCCTTATATTTATACACCAACAACCGTTAACAACAACAACAACAACAAAATATGAACTGTGATATTTCAATGTTAAGTTGTATCAATTATTTTCTATTTTTAAGTTTTTTTCTGAGTCTATTTTATACATGGTAATAAATCCCTCAAAACTGTATAATATCTTCCATCAGTTAGGTAAGGAAAGGCGAGTATTGGGTTGATTATTATATGAAGTCAATGTGGGGTAGTCAAGAGCTGATCATTGGTTACGTTGAATTATACTTGGTAAGGAAAAATAATCCCTCGTGTGCGTTTAACATCCATCAGTGAAGTAAGGGTAAGTGGGTGTTGGTACTAACTAAACCCAGAGAGGTCCCACATGGTTAACAAACAACCTTCAGTCAGGTCAGTTAAGGTGGGTATCTCACTGACTGAACCCGCCCACCCTCACCTCTTTCCCATCATCACCCCTACCCCCTCTTTCTCCCCCCTACCTCTACCGCCCCTCACCTCTACCGCCCCTCATCCCTACCGCCCTCATCCCTACTCCCCTCACCCTTACCCTCCTCACCTCTACCCTCCTCACCCCTACTCCCCTCACCCCTACCCTCCTCACCCCTACCCTCCTCACCTCTACCCCCTCACCCCTACTTCCCTCACCCTTACCCTCCTCACCCCTACCCTCCTCACCCCTACTTCCCTCACCCTTACCCTCCTCACCCCTACCCTCCTCACACCTACTTCCCTCACCCTATCCTCCCTCACCTCTACCGCCCTCACCCCTACCCCCTCACCGTACCCCTCTCACCCTTACCACCTCACCCTTACCCCCACCCCTGCTCCCCCTCACCCCTCCCTCACTCTACCCTCCTAAATGCACCTCTAACAATACCATAATGTAACTGTATTTTAAAACGATCCCAAAGGCATTATATAACATCAATTATCTTATAACAAAAGTCTTTCTCTCTCAAAAAGAAAAGAAAAATAAGAAAACATGAACAAAAAAGACGCCAAATTGACACAAACAAAATCGTAGTAAATATAGGATGGTGATGGTGTTAACTACCTTGGTGTTAAGAGCTTGTAGGATGATGTCACTTGAATCAGCTTGGTGTTAAGAGCTTGTAGGATGATGTCACTTGAACCAGCTTAGTGTTAAGAGCTTGTAGGATGATGCCACTTGAATCAGCTTGGTGTTACTAGCTTGTAGGATGATGTCACTTGAATCAGCTTAGTGTTAAGAGCTTGTAGGATGATGTCACTTAAACCAGCTTAGTGTTAAGAGCTTGTAGGATGATGTCACTTGAATCAGTTTAGTGTTAAGAGCTTGTAGGATGATGTCACTTAAACCAGCTTAGTGTTAAGAGCTTGTAGGATGATGTCACTTGAATCAGCTTGGTGTTAAGAGCTTGTAGGGTGATGTCACTTGAATCATCCTTTACGTTTTTGTATTAGCATATAGGATGATACACATAGCTTTATCATCCTCACTTGGCTTTATGTAAAACCTGCATGTAACGAATTATATAGAGATGAAAGTCCGTTATATCGAGGGTCCGTTAGATGTAAAACCTCCATGTAACGAATTATATAGAGATGAAAGTCCGTTATATCGAGGGTCCGTTAGATGTAAAACCTCCATGTAACGAATTATATAGAGATCAAAGTCCGTTATATCGAGGGTCCGTTAGAAGTGAAACCTCCATCTAACGAATATATAGAGATGAAAGTCCGTTATATCGAGGGTCCGTTAGATGTGAAACCCTCCATCTAACGAACTATATAGAGATCAAAGTCCGTTATATCGAGGGTCCGTTAGAAGTGAAACCTCCATCTAACGAACTATATAGAGATCAAAGTCCGTTATATCGAGGGTCCGTTAGAAGTGAAACCTCCATCTAACGAACTATATAGAGATCAAAGTCCGTTATATCGAGGGTCCGTTAGAAGTGAAACCTCCATCTAACGAATATATAGAGATGAAAGTCCGTTATATCGAGGGTCCGTTAGATGTGAAACCCTCCATCTAACGAACTATATAGAGATGAAAGTCCGTTATATCGAGGGTCCGTTAGATGTGAAACCCTCCATCTAACGAATTATATAGAGATGAAAGTCCGTTATATCGAGGGTCCGTTAGATGTGAAACCCTCCATCTAACGAATTATATAGAGATGAAAGTCCGTTATATCGAGGGTCCGTTAGATGTGAAACCCTCCATCTAACGAACTATATAGAGATGAAAGTCCGTTATATCGAGGGTCCGTTAGATGTAAAACCTCCATCTAACGAATTATATAGAGATGAAAGTCCGTTATATCGAGGGTCCGTTAGATGTGAAACCCTCCATCTAACGAACTATATAGAGATGAAAGTCCGTTATATCGAGGGTCCGTTAGATGTGAAACCCTCCATCTAACGAAGTATATAGAGATGAAAGTCCGTTATATCGAGGGTCCGTTAGATGTGAAACCCTCCATCTAACGAACTATATAGAGATGAAAGTCCGTTATATCGAGGGTCCGTTAGATGTGAAACCCTCCATCTAACGAAGTATATAGAGATGAAAGTCCGTTATATCGAGGGTCCGTTAGATGTGAAACCCTCCATCTAACGAATTATATAGAGATGAAAGTCCGTTATATCGAGGGTCCGTTAGATGTGAAACCCTCCATCTAACGAACTATATAGAGATGAAAGTCCGTTATATCGAGGGTCCGTTAGATGTGAAACCCTCCATCTAACGAATTATATAGAGATGAAAGTCCGTTATATCGAGGGTCCGTTAGATGTGAAACCCTCCATCTAACGAACTATATAGAGATGAAAGTCCGTTATATCGAGGGTCCGTTAGATGTGAAACCCTCCATCTAACGAATTATATAGAGATGAAAGTCCGTTATATCGAGGGTCCGTTAGATGTGAAAACCTCCATCTAACGAACTATATAGAGATGAAAGTGCGTTATATCGAGGGTCCGTTAGATGTGAAACCTCTAACGAATTATATAGAGATGGAAGTCCGTTATATCGAGGGTCCGTTAGATGTGAAAACCTCCATCTAACGAACTATATAGAGATGAAAGTGCGTTATATCGAGGGTCCGTTAGATGTAAAACCTCCATGGAACGAATTATATAGAGATGAAAGTCCGTTATATCGAGGGTCCGTTAGATGTAAAACCTCCATGTAACGAATTATATAGAGATGAAAGTCCGTTATATCGAGGGTCCGTTAGATGTAAAACCTCCATGGAACGAATTATATAGAGATGAAAGTCCGTTATATCGAGGGTCCGTTAGATGTAAAACCTCCATCTAACGAATTATATAGAGATCAAAGTCCGTTATATGTAAAATCTCCATCTAACGGATTATATGGAGATAGAATTCCGTTATATGGAGGTTTCACTGTAATACTAATATCCTATTATTCTTGTATAGTCAAATTATTACACACGTTATAGCAATGGTTATATACAGTATACTATAACATATTATTCTACACTCTGAGCTATTTAATTAATCAACGTTGCATTAAATTAGATCACAAGAGGAGGTCTTTACGTGGTAGGTTCCGTCTAATTAATTATACAACCATGGGATATTGTTTTCCACCATTTGTTAAATTTGGATTATGTAGAATTAATTGTATTGTTAAATGTTTGTTTGCTGGTGTGATTTTTATTTTATTTTTTTATTTCGCGATGTTTTTTTGTTCAGGCAGGTGGGGTTATGTAGAGGTTTGGGTGTCTGTTTGTCCTGATGTCTGACTTCTTTTGCCTTTAGTAATTCGGGAAATACTTCATTGGTGAATTTAATTTATTCTAACTTAACCTATAACCTAATTTAACCCAACTCAATCCTAACCTAACATAACCTAACATAGCCTAACCTAACATAACCTAACCTAACCTAACCTAACCTAACCAAACCTAACCTAACCTAACCAAATCCAACCCAACTCACTCCTACTCTTTCTTCCTTCTCCCATTTCCCTACTTCCTCTCGCTTTGTTCATACTCCCCCCCCCCCTCCTCCTCCCCTTTCACCCTACTCTCTACCTCCTTTTCACCCTCCCCTCCCTATCCCCCTTCCTCTTTCCCCCCTCCCCCTTCTCCTTTCCACCTCCTCAACCTCTTTTCTCCCATCCCTTCTCCCTTAACCCCTACTCCGTCTTCCCTCTCCCCCCTCTCCCCTACCTCCTCTCCCTATCCTCCCCTCTCCACCTGCCCCCCCCTCTCCCCTACCTCTTCTCCCTATCCTCCCCTCTCCACCTGCCCCCAACACCTACCCTTCATGTCACCAGGTTGTCACTTCACTCAGCATCTCTCTCTCAAGGTAATAACCTAATTGTGTACAGAAATAATTATAGTCTGGGGCCATAAACAGTCACTTGATGCTCCCAGTCAAACACCAGTCACGCCTGTCAGTTATATATACCAAAAAAAGCTCACTAACACGCCCCGGTTTAGCTTTCAGCCACTCAAAATACAGTTGGATAAGCTTAAACTGCTTTTCAAAGCTTTCTGTCAAATCACGATTCTATGTACATATATATAGCTTATACTGTTACGAATACTGTTATGTAAATACGTTGATTGATATTGGTGTATGTATGTGTGTGTGTGTGTGTGTGTGTGTGTGTGTGTGTGTGTGTGTGTACGTGTTGTGTGTGTGTGTGTGTGTGTGTGTGTGTGTGTGTGTGTGTGTGTGTGTGTGTGTGTGTGTGTGTCCTGTGGAGGTGAGATATTTCATGTAAATCCCGCGAGTGTGGGTAAAATACTTTGTCAAAAACTCAAGTCTCACACTGCCACCGACAATGTTCTGGCTACTCTCTCTCTGTCTCTCTCTCTCTCTCTCTCTCTCTCTCTCTCTCTCTCTCTCTCTCTCTCTCTCTCTCCGTCCGTCCGTTTAATATCTTTGTATATCCACTTGTTTTATACATATGCTTATCTATACACATACTTATCCACCTACCCACATTCTACCCACCTATCAATCCACCTACCCACCTACCAATCAACTTACCTACCTATCCCACCCACCTACCCACCTATCAATCCACCTACCCACCTACCAATCCACTTACCTCTGCTTCACCGCCACCCAACCAGTGTTACCAACCTCCCCATAGTGAGGAAGGAATAGGTAAATGGAGACCTATTGGACTGTAGTAGGAGTTGTACACAATTTTCGCCCTTAGTCGTAAAATGGTAACGCTGCTCCCCCCGTAAAAAAAAAGTGTTGGAACGGCCGCAGTCCACCGAGCGTACATAAAAGTCTTCTGAAGATACAATGGCTCGTCCTTGTGTGTATTTACCTTTAAAACTAGGAGGGAGAAATACGGGGTCCCCCATGAATTGTGGCTCTCTCTCTCTCTCTCTCTCTCTCTCTCTCTCTCTCTCTCTCTCTCTCTCTCTCTCTCTCTCTCTCTCTCTCTCTCTCTCATTTAAATAGAGTAATACAATTTGGTCACTGACAATAAGACACTTGATAAATCATCCCTCACACACGAACAACACTATCGGTCAGGTCAGGATAGGTGGGTGTTGGACTAACCTAACCTAACCCAACTTAAGAGAGGTAGAGGGCTGAGGGTGGGGTGGGTTGGGGTGAGGGTGGGGTGGGGTGAGGTGGGGTGGTGTGAGGGAGAAGAAAGAGTTGGTGGTGAGGGGAGGGTTGGGGGCTGGCAGTGAGGGGAGGGTTGAGGGCTGGCAGTGAGGGGAGGGTTGGGGGCTGGCAGTGAGGGGAGGGTTGAGGGCTGGCAGTGAGGGGAGGGTTGGGGGCTGGCAGTGAGGGGAAGTGTCCTCAGAAGTGACTTAACAAATAAGAACCTTCAAAAAATTTTCCTCTGGGTTTTGTAGAATGAAGCAGAACTCTCTCTCTCTCTCTCTCTCTCTCTCTCTCTCTCTCTCTCTCTCTCTCTCTCTCTCTCTCTCTCTCTAACTCTCTCTCTCTCTCTCGTACCGAAAACCCCCATCAAGAGTCGCCATGTTAGTTATAAAGTTGAATATCAAAGTTAATGAAGTTAATTACTTTTAACTTTAATTACTTATTTACGATGTATTTAAACACTATATAATATATATTTTTTTTATTTCTACACTTACACTTATAAACGTTTACACTTGTACACATTTACAAATTTCACTTAATTTACACTTTTACACTTCATGTTTTACATTTTACACTTATATTTTGATAAAGTGTAAATGTATAAAAGTCTAGAGTGTAAATGTATAAAGTTTGAGTATAAAGTGTAAAGTGTGAGTGTATAAAGTGTAAAGTGTGAGTGTATAAAGTGTAAAGTGTGAGTGTATAAAGTGTAAAGTGTGAGTGTATAAAGTGTAAAGTGTGAGTGTGTAAAGTGTGAGTGTATAAAGTGTAAAGTGTGAGTGTATAAAGTGTAAAGTGTGAGTGTATAAAGTGTAAAGTGTGAGTGTATAAAGTGTGAGTGTATAAAGTGTAAAGTGTGAGTGTATAAAGTGTGAGTGTATAAAGTGTAAAGTGTGAGTGTATAAAGTGTAAAGTGTGAGTGTATAAAGTGTAAAGTGTGAGTGTATAAAGTGTAAAGTGTTAGTGTATAAAGTGTAAAGTGTGAGTGTATAAAGTGTAAAGTGTGAGTGTATAAAGTGTAAAGTGTGAGTGTATAAAGTGTAAAGTGTGAGTGTATAAAGTGTAAAGTGTGAGTGTATAAAGTGTAAAGTGTGAGTGTATAAAGTGTAAAGTGTGAGTGTATAAAGTGTAAAGTGTTAGTGTATAAAGTGTAAAGTGTGAGTGTATAAAGTGTAAAGTGTGAGTGTATAAAGTGTAAAGTGTGAGTGTATAAAGTGTAAAGTGTGAGTGTATAAAGTGTAAAGTGTGAGTGTATAAAGTGTAAAGTGTGAGTGTATAAAGTGTAAAGTGTGAGTGTATAAAGTGTAAAGTGTGAGTGTATAAAGTGTAAAGTGTGAGTGTATAAAGTGTAAAGTGTGAGTGTATAAAGTGTAAAGTGTGAGTGTATAAAGTGTAAAGTGTGAGTGTATAAAGTGTAAAGTGTGAGTGTATAAAGTGTGAGTGTATAAAGTGTAAAGTGTGAGTGTATAAAGTGTGAGTGTATAAAGTGTAAAGTGTGAGTGTATAAAGTGTAAAGTGTGAGTGTATAAAGTGTAAAGTGTGAGTGTATAAAGTGTAAAGTGTTAGTGTATAAAGTGTAAAGTGTGAGTGTATAAAGTGTAAAGTGTGAGTGTATAAAGTGTAAAGTGTGAGTGTATAAAGTGTAAAGTGTGAGTGTATAAAGTGTAAAGTGTGAGTGTATAAAGTGTAAAGTGTGAGTGTTTAAAGTGTAAAGTGTGAGTGTATAAAGTGTAAAGTGTTAGTGTATAAAGTGTAAAGTGTGAGTGTATAAAGTGTAAAGTGTGAGTGTATAAAGTGTAAAGTGTGAGTGTATAAAGTGTAAAGTGTTAGTGTATAAAGTGTAAAGTGTGAGTGTATAAAGTGTAAAGTGTGAGTGTATAAAGTGTAAAGTGTGAGTGTATAAAGTGTAAAGTGTGAGTGTATAAAGTGTGAGTGTATAAAGTGTAAAGTGTGAGTGTATAAAGTGTAAAGTGTGAGTGTATAAAGTGTAAAGTGTGAGTGTATAAAGTGTAAAGTGTGAGTGTATAAAGTGTAAAGTGTGAGTGTATAAAGTGTAAAGTGTGAGTGTATAAAGTGTAAAGTGTGAGTGTATAAAGTGTAAAGTGTGAGTGTATAAAGTGTGAGTGTATAAAGTGTAAAGTGTGAGTGTATAAAGTGTAAAGTGTGAGTGTATAAAGTGTAAAGTGTGAGTGTATAAAGTGTAAAGTGTTAGTGTATAAAGTGTAAAGTGTGAGTGTATAAAGTGTAAAGTGTGAGTGTATAAAGTGTAAAGTGTGAGTGTATAAAGTGTAAAGTGTGAGTGTATAAAGTGTAAAGTGTGAGTGTGTAAAGTGTGAGTGTATAAAGTGTAAAGTGTGAGTGTGTAAAGTGTTAGTGTATAAAGTGTAAAGTGTGAGTGTATAAAGTGTAAAGTGTGAGTGTATAAAGTGTAAAGTGTGAGTGTATAAAGTGTAAAGTGTGAGTGTATAAAGTGTAAAGTGTGAGTGTATAAAGTGTAAAGTGTGAGTGTATAAAGTGTAAAGTGTGAGTGTATAAAGTGTAAAGTGTGAGTGTATAAAGTGTAAAGTGTGAGTGTATAAAGTGTAAAGTGTGAGTGTATAAAGTGTAAAGTGTGAGTGTATAAAGTGTGAGTGTATAAAGTGTAAAGTGTGAGTGTATAAAGTGTAAAGTGTGAGTGTATAAAGTGTAAAGTACAGAAGTTAAAGCAGATACGCCAAGTCAACTTTTCTCGTGGTATTTCTGTGTCTGCCGCAAGAGGAAAGTGTTCACTATTTTGTGCTGTTTCTCACCCTCCACTTGAAGCAGGAACGCTGTGTGTCATGTGTGTGTGTGTGTGTGTGTGTCGTGTGTGTGTGTCGTGTGTGTGTGTCATGTGTACCTTTGTATATACTGTATATGTATGTGTGAGTGTTTGTATGTTTGTGACAATTACGTTTGTATATGTGTTTGCATGTGAGGTTGTGTATGTTGTATATATGTTTATGTGTGTATGTTTATGTGTGTGTGTGTGTGAGTTAATGTGCATTTGTGTGTGTATGTGTGTTTGTTAGTGTGTGAGTGTATGTGTCCTCCCCCACCCGGACTGACACACCCCTTACAGCCTTTGAAAAATAATTCGTGACACGTCTCTCCGGATGTCTGACCACACACCAACAACGAATTCACAAACACAAAAGGAAATATTTATACATAATATAATCAAACATTAATATAAAATTCAGGTAGAGTTACATACATTGGTCGGGTGATTTGGGTCGTATTCGTGGTGTTTGTATCTGGAAACATTCAAGATAATGTTGATTGTTTTATGTTTAACCCATATGAAGAGACGGAACGTATATATTTAAACGATGTAGTAGTTTCTTACCCCACAAACTACCGGTGTGTTAATTCTTACAATGTTTACGACCGTCTGTAAACACTAAACATCCTTAGGTCTTGTAACTATAATACCAAATGTTTTTGAATCTATTTGTAGGTGTTTGTTACTCTCAGGTGTACGGACTAATGTACACCCGGGTCAAAGGTTCACTCCCTCCTACACTGAAGCAGCATTGACCCCCAAATGAGATAATACAACACAACCGGACCAGCCAGGTTAAGTAAGTTCGGAGACTCATTCTGTGACTCAGTTTCACCAAGGGGACCGAACTTTTGTCCGCGACTCTACAGAGCGCGACAGACGTACAGACGGACGCACATATAGACGGGCAGTTGGCATTCCCGTGGCGCCTTTCTGGGACAGCTCGGCTGCAAAATAACTCCCCACAGCCTGAGTGACGCGCCACTCACACCCTCTGAAAAAATTTGTTCCACACGTCTGTCTGAATGTCTGGGTACAAAGTGATAGCAGTCACATATATTCTGAATTTCAGTGCAAATACATGTATAAAGTACATGTAAATGGTCGCTGTAATTAGTACAGGTAAAGTTATTATTGTACTATAAGTCATGCCTACACATGTGTCTAATGAATATGTACCTAAATTTTGAGTCAATGTATTAATCTCTCATTCATAAAGTAATTACGAACTCGTATATTCAGGTATAAATATATGTTTTAATAATGAGAGTAAAGTCCTGTATGTAGAGTTTTATATAATTCTGGTAAGTAACTTCACTACACGTTACCTACCATGTGTATTTGCGCACACACATATGACAGAATATTGTTGAATATTTCTCTCACTTTTCCTTAATTCATCCATAAATTGGTGCCTTATGATGTTCCTTATTTAATATAAACAAAAGTGTAGGTTATACATCCACGAGGCTTTTCACTCCTTACACACTTCACATCTCAGAATTCATTCATATAATAATACAAATAGAAAAAAATATTCTTGAGGTTTTTAGATCAATAAAAATCTATATGTCTCAGTGAGTCTTTTTCACAAGATAAGATGGCGTTATTCACACTTAAAACAAGTATAGATATATATACATTTATCTGGCTGTATGACCTTCAGAGCTCTCTAGGTCTCGGGAAGTCATTCAGAAAACGAATCGTTTTTATTTACATTTGACATGAGTATAAATGAACAGCCTTGAGTCTTCTGGAACTAAAAGATTTACACATTTCAAAACATTCCTTCACGAGCTGTTTACCAAGTTATTTCTATACACTTAACACAAGTGTAAACACGCGCTATTGACGACCTCCACGCACTACCAGACACACCACCGTTCACCAACAAAGACGGCTCTTATGTTGTTGTTGTTTTTTTTTTTTTTTTTTTTTTTTTACGGGCATTAGCCCACCGGGCACAGGTCACTGACCCACATCGGGCCTGGGGGGTGAAAATGTAATAATAATAATAATAACAACAACAACAATAATAATACTAATAATAATAATAATAATAATAATAATAATAATAATAATAATAATAAAGAACCATAGAAAAATCAATCAATACCCTGTAGTGAGAAACAATATATGTATATTGTGTTGTCAATAGTAGGAGAAGCAATTGAGACCCTGCAATTGAGTGTAAATGAGGCAGAAGTCAGATCAGCAACCTGGGACTTTGTCACAATTTTTGTGATGCCATATGGCAGCAGGGTCTACCATTAGACAACACATTATGCTTCCAATATCTTCCCAGGCGGCAGTACCTCCCTGTTGTGCGTCTTGCCCTTCCCTCCCCCTCTCTCTTAAATCCTCTCCCCCCTCTTCCTTCCCTCCTCTCTCTCCTCCTCTTCTTTCCCATTCCTACATACACCACTTCTTACTGTATTCCCATTCTTTCTCTCCCACTCCCGCTCTGTTCCCTTTCTACCAATCACTTCTTCTCTCTCAGAGTCCTTCCTGCATTCTTCCCCTTGCCACCAGCAAGCGTCCATGCCCCCCCCCCTTCCTCGTGCCACCAGCAGACGCTCCTTCCTCCACCTACCACCAGCAGGTACCTGTTTCCTCCCTTTACCACCAGCAAGCCCCACCACCACTCCACTACCCGGACACAACATTTGTCAGGGGCAGTCGTCGTCATATGCTTCTTCGCGCTTTAATCAGTCATCTCCTGTCGCGGCTCTTAAGACCTCTTGGTCTTCTGAATATTCCTCGTTGCTACTGAAGCCTTGTCACTGTGGCCGAAGCCTTATGTATGTTACTGAAACCTTGGCTTTTTTTTAAGTCATGTCGGTTTTTGAAGTAATACCATTGTTTCTGAAGGTTTGTTGCATTTGTTCAAGTCCTTCTGGATGCTCCTGAAGTTTTGTCAAAATTTGTAATGAATGCATCTAACTGGCTCATTTAAGCCTTGACACAAGAATAACAACCCGATTATTGTCGAAATTGAACTGAAATTTTACCGTAAGGAGACGTGTTCTCATAACCCTGGTAGCGGGAAAACATCATGAACGACCCTCTGTGAGCCCAGACCTCGGTTGGACCCTAGTCGACCAGCGTTATGAAACTGGGCAAGAATTTTCGGCACGTTTTTGGCTCGCGTCCCTTGGAAAATATTTCCCATCGTCAGCAGGCCTGGGTCAGAGTTACCAGATGTTCGTGCATTAACTTCTGCTCCAGTATGGAGATGTGAGGACGCATCTAGCCGACTCGCTCACATCTAGTGCGTCTTAGGTAAAGGTTATATGCCAGAGTTCCACGCTCACGTAAAAGGTGTACACATATAAATCACCCAACACTGTACTCGTGTGGGTAAAAGTCTTGTCTGACGAAGTATGAATATATTATTGATAAACAGTTCCAATACTGTAGGAAGAAATTCTTAAAATAATAATAAAGGATTTAGAAGAGGCACTTACTGAGGGTAGCAAAGTCAAAGAAAATAAACGATTAAAACTAAAGTATTCCAATGTAATATAACGTATCTCAATGTGATGATGATGATAATGACAACATTAAAACAGTTATGTTACAGTGTTACTCACCGGACACCGTCCTGTTCACACTGCTGTTACTGTTGCCTCGGTGGAGTGTACAGTGAGCAACACACACACACACACACACACACACACACACGTACAAGCACGCCACTGCCTATTTTACCATAATAGAAAGATTTTTAGGGATTGTGATCAGTGTAGCGAGGAGGATGCGATCGTTCAGACCACAGCTGGTAGAGCCGAAGTGAACTTGCTGGCAAGGGATGGCGGCCACTGCGGCTGTCAGTTCTATATTATATTATGAAACAACCAGGTGCAGGTCCCCGCTTTCTCACCTTCAACTCATAAGTTTGACCAGAAGAGTTGAGATTAAACAATAATCTGACCAGTACGATGTATATTTAATATTATTTGCATGTACAGTATAATGAATCCGATTTTCACTATCCCGTGATTTGACCTGACATAACTTTCCTGAGGAACAAAGTCACGCAACACGTCTCTGGTGAGTCAGTTATTTTATGACGACAGAACCAGACATCTGACAGCTAAACTTGTGTACACAGAGTCCAGCAGTAACAGTATAAGCTGTTAAGTAGATAATGGGACTTAGGTCATGTTACAGTGTAGCAGGTCGCCCCCCCCCCCTCCCCTGGCTGCTCGGGATAATAGTCATAAATGAATCGCTCTGATGTGGAAACCATCATTGTACTCACAGCTAACATTATCCAACTGCAGCTGTGAAATTACTGCTTACCAAGTGAAATTTTGTTGTATCCAAACTTGTTTGATAGACGGGTGAAGGGTCAGGTGGGAGACAAGGGGACACAGTTGGGACTCGCAAGCAAGATGTCACGGGTTCGATTCCTGGGCCGGTGGAAAGTTGTTCGGACACACTTCCCAGACTCCCTTGGTCCCTGTTCACCTAGCAGTAAGGTAGGTACCTGCTGTAAATCGAAAGTTGCGAATTCGTATTCAGGGACAAGTTGTTGGAGCTTCCAATAACTTGCTTAGACATAAGCCATTGACTCTTCAGGCTTCTACGCCCTTAACTCACGAGACATAAAGGCAAGCATGAACTTAGCATGCTTCCCTGTTGGACACTGTAAACGCTTCTGCGCTTCACCTTACACAAAGATGTAGGGGGGGCTGCAAAAATAAAAAGTGTAGTGTGTTGATGGTGAGAGTGACTCAGGCTGTCCTGTAATACGATACAGTACTGGGAGGTCACAGCCCGTGGCCTCTGTGCATAACTCTTGGTGCTCACACGTGTACTGCCTCCTGGACCCACAGGTACTTACTGCTGCCGACACTTTGTTCTTAAGTGACGAGGAGCGTCCAGTATAGTTACATTAAGATAAAGTACAGACACTAATAGAGACTCGTCTTCTCTCCCGCTCAACTTGTTACGGTCGACTATATCCGTCCATCCCTGCCACTGAGGTCCACACACTCTCAGCTACTTCCGATATATTTTCTGCCTTACCGGACTAGTGAACACACCTTTTATACTACGTGACCTGAGCTACGACACCAAAATGGCGGCCAACATGACTGTGGACTTACACTTAAGCTTCTCTCACGTCACGAACATTAACATTATAAACCCTTGAAAATCCTGACCCGGGTAAGCAAATAAGAAATAGTAGCCTGCTTTTGTAGCTAATTTTTGGAACGATGATTTTCGACACATCCACCGTAGTATGTTGAAATGTTAAAGAATGTTCCTACTGATGTTTCAAGGATCTACACGTTGATATGTTACAGTCTGGAGTTCATACAGGCTGGTATATTGACTTTTGTAAACATTATCGGTAGATGGTAGACTGACTCATTCATGTTGCAACACTCTCCAGTCTCGTATTATCTACCAGGTCGCTGTTCTTTGCAGTGACAAAACCTAATTATCATTCACTCATAGTTGGTAAAGTCGCCATAAGGAGGAGAAAGAAGTTAGTTTTCATTTTGTTATACGAGTGTTTGTAAACCTAATCAGATGACGATGGACAAACACAAACATTATTTTATTCATTAGTGTTTTAGCAGTTCACAGATTAGTCCAATGGAGGAAAATATCGGGTTTTTTTTTTCACGTGTATCATCTCAAGGCAATAACACACATAACCAACCTATTCCTTCCTATAAAAAAAAATAAAAATAAAATCGTTTCCATAGTCGTCACGTGGAAGAATAAGACGCCATGATTCCTTTACTATTTTTTTGTAGATCAGCTGATAGACTCAAAACACACACCATAAATTAAACCTAAGACTCAGCAAGACTCACCACGTGGAACAAGGAGCCATTATCACCATGTGGGTCTTGCAGGTAAACTAACTTATACTATAAATCAGTCAATGAATCAACTTCTGGGTGGATGTAACTCACGCTCTTAGTGGGTTCTTGTTCCCTACTACAGCGACGTAATGTTCTTAGCGGGTATTGGCCATGAGAGTGATGTGGCGGTGACCAGGTGGGCGGAGGGTGAGTGGCGGAGCGGGAAGAGAAGGAGAAAAGAGGAGGGAGAAAGATTTGGTGTGAGAGAAGGAGGAGGAAAGGATAGGGAAAGAGAAGAGAAGAGGAGAAAGACAAGGAGGAGAAGGGATATGGAGGAAGACAAAGGGAGAGAAGAGAAGAGGGAGGAAGAGTAAAGGAAGGGAACAGGAAGAAATGAAGAGGAAGTCAAGGAGGAGGAATAAGGGGAGAGGAAGAGAAGGAAACAATAACAGGAGAGTAACGGACGAAGGTAAATGAGGAGGAAGGAAAAAGAAAAAAATCTGGGTAAAGGAAGAGAATGAGGAATAGGAAGAAGGGGCAGTAAACAAGACAAGGAGGACAGAGGAACTAATAGACGGAAAGGAGCAACAGAAAAAGGAATAAAGGAGATAAGAAGACTGAAAAAAGACAATAGGAGTAAAAGGATGAAGAGAAGAAACAGAGAATCAGTCAAGAAAAGATAAACTAATTTAAGAAAGATGTAAAAAAAAAATTATGGTGAACGAATGAGAGAGAGAGAGAGAGAGAGAGAGAGAGAGAGAGAGAGAGAGAGAGAGAGAGAGAGTAATCCTGGATTTTGTTAATATTTTGAAATCTATACACAGGTAAAAGTACTTGTACCTATAACTTCTCCCTCAGTAACAAAAAAAAAATCCTTCACATCACCACCAATATCACCACCACCACCACCACCAACACCTCCACCACCAATATCACCACCACCGCCTCCACCAATAACACCACCACCTCCACCACCAATATCACCACCACCGCCACCACCAATATCACCACCACCTCCACCACCAATATCACCACCACCGCCTCCACCAATATCACCACCACCACCACCACCAATATCACCACCACCGCCTCCACCAATATCACCACCACCACCACACTGGCGAACCACCATAACGACACATAATAACACCACCCACCAGCTATTTACACCCAACTTATCAATACCAGATCTTGATATATTTGCATATATAATTAATTCAACCGAGGAGTGGTGTGTGTGGTGTAGTGGGGGGGGGGTGTGGTGGGGGGTGTGGTGTAGTGATGGCGTCACCATTAGACGAGGAGAGAAGTGGGCGAGACGGTAATTTAATTAACATGAGACAGGTAAGGACAGGGAGGGAGGTGAGGTACGAGGAGAGGGAGGGAGGGAGGGAGGTTAGGAAGGAAGGAAGGAAGGAAGGAAGGAAGGAAGGAAGGAAGGAACCAACCAGTAAAACAAGACACTGATAATTTTTCTAAGTTGTTGTCTCCGTCTCTTCCTCTTATTCCATTATCTTGTATTTTCTCTTCCTCTTTCTTCCTTCTCCTCCTTCATGTTTTCGTCCTTCTTTAGTCTTCTCTTTCTATATCATCTGTACCTTCTTCGAATTTCTTGTATTTACTTTTTCTTCTATCCTTTCTTCCTCCTCCAATCGTCTTCTTCTCTACTTCTCCTTAATCTCTCTCTCTCTCTCTCTCTCTCTCTCTCTCTCTCTCTCTCTCTCTCTCTCTCTCTCTCTCTCTCTCTCTCTCTCTCTCTCTCTCTCTCTCTCTCTCTCTCACGGACCTCTTATGTACGTGATAGTTTAATAAGATAAGTATATCCCGTAGAGTTTCTTCAGCACTTATTGAATATTTATAAGTCAATAATGTTAATATGTAGCTTAAGTAAATATGTAAAGTCTTTATCTACAGTAATTTATAAACACTATCTGGTATTATGAGTCAGATGAATGTTTAGTTCATAATATTCAACTCTTGTTCATATTCTTAGTTGCGTCAGTTAGCTCTATGAATAACAACCTCCTCTGCCTGACTGAGAAGCAACCTTTATGTGATGCAACTTAAGATTACATAGTATTTTTTGGGGGGTAACTGTTTAATATTTTACATAAGTGTTTCTCCTGGAGTCTTGATAAGTCTCATTCATAAGTAAATTCCAATTTAAGAAACTCGTGAAGGAGGAAAATATCAAAGTAACACAAAACAGCTGCCTAATACACTGAGTTTATTCTGAGACTCAATGACGTCACTCGTTCTTGTCGTCGGAATCATTTACCCAGACGAGAGAAAATGTTAAGACGCCCTCCGAGCTCTTAATCAGGACGCAAATTTTCAGAACCTAACCTAACCTACCCTGACCTAACCTAACCTAACCTACCCTGACCTAACCTATCCTAACCTACCCTGACCTAACCTAACCTAACCTACCCTGACCTAACCTAACCTAACCTACCCTGACCTAACCTATCCTAACCTACCCTGACCTAACCTATCCTAACCTACCCTGACCTAACCTATCCTAACCTACCCTGACCTAACCTAACCTAACCTAACCTACCCTGACCTAACCTAACCTAACCTACCCTGACCTAACCTAACCTACCCTGACCTAACCTATCCTAACCTACCCTGACCTAACCTAACCTAACCTACCCTGACCTAACCTAACCTAACCTACCCTGACCTAACCTAACCTAACCTAACCTACCCTGACCTAACCTAACCTAACTTACCCTGACCTAACCTAACCTAACCTACCCTGACCTAACCTAACCTACCCTGACCTAACCTAACCTAACCTACCCTGACCTAACCAAACCTAACCTAACCTACCCTGACCTAACCTAACCTAACTTACCCTGACCTAACCTAACCTAACCTACCCTGACCTAACCTAACCTAACCTACCCTGACCTAACCTAACCTAACCTAACCTACCCTGACCTAACCTAACCTAACCTACCCTAACCTAACCTATCCTAACCTAACCGTATCTATGACATCATGTTTATGGTGTCACGTGACGGAGATTCTTTTGTCCATAAGGTATATTTACATGCTAATGATCATGGGAATTTTGGCCTTATTGCATCACTGTATACATGTTAGCGAGGATAATGATATAATACTGTATGGACAAGTATTACTATCATGGCAACTTTGAACCCCTGATATGACCTAAAACAGTATCATGGCAACTTTGAACCCTTGATATGACCTAAAACAGTATCATGACAACTTTGAACCCCTGATATGACCCAAAACAGTATCATGGCAACTTTGAACCCCTGATATGACCCAAAACAGTATCATGGCAACTTTGAACCCCTGATATGACCTAAGACAGTAGCATGGCATCTTTGAACCCCTGATATGACCTAAAACAGTATCATGGCAACTTTGAACCCCTGATATGACCTAAAACAGTAGCATGGCAACTTTGAACCCCTGATATGACCCAAAACAGTATCATGGCAACTTTGAACCCCTGATATGACCTAAGACAGTAGCATGGCATCTTTGAACCCCTGATATGACCTAAAACAGTATCATGGCAACTTTGAACCCCTGATATGACCTAAAACAGTAGCATGGCAACTTTGAACCCCTGATATGACCTAAGACAGTATCATGGCAACTTTGAACCCCCTGATATGACCTAAGACAGTATCATGGCAACTTTGAACCCCTGATATGACCTAAAACAGTAGCATGGCAACTTTGAACCCTGATATGACCTAAAACAGTATCATGGCAACTTTGAACCCCTGATATGACCTAAAACAGTATCATGGCAACTTTGAACCCCTGATATGACCTAAAACAGTAGCATGGCAACTTTGAACCCCTGATATGACCTAAAACAGTAGCATGGCAACTTTGAACCCCTGATATGACCTAAAACAGTAGCATGGCAACTTTGAACCCCTAATGTGACCTAAAACAGCAGCATGGCAATTTTGAACCCCTAATATGACCTAAAACAGTAGCATGGCAACTTTGAACCCCAAATGTCACCCATAAATATAATATAATTAACTCGTAATACAAGAACAACGAGTTTATAAATACAACAGTTAGATGGAATAAGACTTTACCAGAATAGATTTTTTCCGTAATTATGGCTGACCTTTGATGATATAACACCATCATTACCACCACTATCATTATTGCTATTACTACTACTACTACCGTCACCACCATTATCTACTACTACTACTACTACTACTACTACTACTACTACTACTACTACTACTATAACCACCGACGTCACCATCGCCGCCACTACCATCATAACCACCATCACCACTACCACTATCACCACCACCAACCTTAGAATAACTACAATTTTCACCTTCACCACCACCACCACCATCGCCTCACCATCACCATCGCCTCACCATCACCATCGCCACCACCACCACCACCATCGCCTCACCACCACCATCGCCTCACCACCACCACCACCACAGCCAATTAAGACGTCACATATGAAACAGGTGCATTGATAATTAACTTTGCAACACCTTAATTTTTATCCCCCCACCTCTACCTCCCCCTCCTCTACCTCCCCCTCCCTTCTCATGTTCCTCCCTTTACCATTTCTCCTCTTCTCTCTCCTTACCCTGCTCACTTCCTTTTCTCCCTTCTCTCTCTCTCTCTCTCTCTCCCTTAACCCCTTTCTTTCACCTCCCTCTGTTCTCCTTTCCCCCCTCCACATCCTCTTCTCTCTCTACCCTTCTTCCCACTCTCCCCCTCCTCTCTCTACTCCTCCCTCCCCTTTCCTCACATTCCCCCACCTCCTCTCTTCCTTCCTCACCTCACCATCACCCTCCCTTCCTCCCCCTTTCCCCTCACATCCACCCTCCCTTACTCCCCTTATCCACACCACTTCCTCACCTCCATCCTGCCGTCTCCCTCATTCCCACCCTCCCCCTCTCCCCTCTCCACCCCCCCCACCTAGGTAATTACAGGTGAATACAGAACCAACAACTAGGTTTCTTGTGTCGCTGCAGGAGATTACATGGTGGTGAGGTATATGTTGCCAGATGCTTATGATAACAGTAATCCTCATCCAGGAACGACCGTGTGGTTTGTGGTTTGTGTTTACACCTCACACGCATACTGTTATTGTTTTGATATGAAGGGTTAGTGTGTGTGTGTTGTTATTGGTGTTATTGTGGTTGTTATTCTTCGTATTATTGTTGTTATTATGATTTTCGATATTGGTATTTTATTATCATTATTATTATTATGTATTACCAGTCACCCAGATTAAGGTCAGATTTAGACTTGCAAAAAAAAAAAGGCAGTGGGTTAATCTTACAAATATATAGATTATAAAAATAAATTAAAGACTTAGAAATATTTGCAGGATAAAACGTAGAGAATTACCGCGTTAGTGTCAGTCTGTCTCTCATACCAACAATTGTCTCACCCCGTCTACTTTATTTTATTTATTTATTTTTTTTTACTGTACATTTCTCTGCAGCCATTTGTCCTTTCATCTTATTTTTATTTATTTATTTTGTTGTTGTTTATTGTTGGTGATGTAGCAAAGGTTAATGTTATTTATAGTTGCTAAATAATGGTACAGTGAAACCTCTATTTAACGGACTATATGGAGTTGAAAATCCGTTATATCGAAGGTCCGTTAGATGTGAAACCTCCATATAACGGATTATACATAGAGCAGTCCGTTTTATGGAGGTCTCACTTTACTGTATTGCCAGGGTCTGTTTGGTTAGGTTAGGTTAAGTTGGATTAGCTTAAGTTGGGCTAGGTTAGGTTGGGTTAGCTTAAGTTGGGTTAGCTTAAGTTGGGTTAGGTTAAGTTGGATTAGCTTAAGTTGGGCTAGGTTAGGTTTTGTTTGGTTAGGTTAGGTAAGGTACACAAGTATATCCATCATTTACTATTTATATTACGAGCACTAAGTTACTTACAGTCACCAATTCAAGTTCTTCCGGCCACACTATCGTATTTTGACAGGTTTTAGCGTCATATTACACCAAGACGCCTCCTGGCTGCCCTCACTCATCGATACACAGAGATTCGGGATTATTTTATGATCTTGTGAAATGAGGCGGAAGACGAACGTTGGTGAGAGTTGGTGAGATTTTCTTTAACACTCTTTCTCTTTCTTTTTGTCACTTTCTTTCTCACTTTTCTCTCTCTCTCTCTCTCTCTCTCTCTTTCTCTCGCCTCTCTCTCTCGCCTCTCTCTCTCTCTTTCTCTCGCCTCTCTCTCTCTCTCTCTCTCTTTCTCTCGCCTCTCTCTCTCTCTCTCTCTCTCTCTCTCGCCTCTCACTCTCATTATCACTGAACGTCGGGGGTTTCCATACTACCCTTTGATCAGTTCTCCCCTTTGAGGCAATGATGAACTTAAATAACAACTATATTTTCCTCACAACATCAGCACCTGAGCACAACCTGGTGGATACAACTCTTACACCCGTTAACTCCACAACCCGGTGTATACAACTCCTACACCCGTTAACTCCACAACCTGGTGTATACAACCTCGTTACATCATTAGTACAGTTTTGTTAAGTTAGGTTAGATTAGGTTAAGTTGCATCACATTATTGTTGCATTAGGTTAGGCTAGGTTAGGTTAGGTTAGGCTAGGCTAGGTTAGGTTAGGTTAGGTTAGGTTAGGCTAGGCTATGTTAGGTTTAGTTAGGTTAGGCTAGGTTAGGGTAGGCTAGGCTAGGCTATGTTAGGTTTGGTTAGGATAGGATAAGTTACATTATATTACAGTTGCTACAGACAGACATACACCCTTATTTGAGGTGACGCTTTACACTGTATATCAATAACTGAAGAAATTATGTAGTACAGCATAAATTACAGCAATGAAATTCCACTTTATTTTGTATTTACCTTCAGTGGGATTTTAGTGATATGTAAGCAAATGAATATACAAATAACACACAAAAAACACTAACTTTTATTCCACTATTAACATTCTACATTTATATTGTCTTAAAACACACACACACACACACACACACACACACACACACACACAATAGAAAATAAAACTCTTCTTTTTATCTTTGTGTTTGAGTGTATGTTTTTATGTATGTATGTGTGTATGTATGTATGTGAGTCTGTGTATGTATGTACAGTATGTATATATGTGTGTGTGTGTGTGTGTGTGTTCCAGAGACGGCAAAGATCCGGGAGCATTTCACACTCCAGAGCATGGTACGGGCAAACCCAACTACATTTGCATTAAACATCAATTTCCTTTGGACTGGGACGCTTCTGTGTGGCTCCCAACCAACCAACCAACCAACCAACCAACCAACCAGTCAACAACTATTTCCATAACCATCGCCCGAACAGAAAAACCGAGTATCGTCTAACTATTTTATATTCTCTGTATTGATGGTGAACAGAGAACGTTGGGGTGTTATGTGTTGTAATGAATGTGAGAGAAGGAGAGAGAGAGAGAGAGAGAGAGAGAGAGAGAGAGAGAGAGAGAGAGAGATAAAGGGAAAGAAAGAGAGAGAGAAAGAGAGAAAAGGGAGAAGAGATAGAGATAAAGAGAAAGAAAAAGAGGGGAGTAAAGAGAGAGAGAGAGAAAAAAGGGAGAAGAGATAGAGATAAAGGGAAAGAAAAGAGAGGGGATTAAAGAGAGATAGAGAGAGAAGTATAGACAGACGGGAGAGAGAGAGAGAAGAAAATTGAGAGAGGAGAGATAGAGAGAAAGAAAAGGGGAATAAAAAAAGGGAGCGAAAGAAAAAATGGGAGAGGGAAAGAGAAAGAGAAGAGAGAGAAAGAGAATTACAGTATTTCCTGCTTAGTTAATCTCGCTGACACAGAGGAACTGTTGCAATTACTTCCAGAAAATTAAATACCCCGTTGATGTAGACTCACTATGGTACTCTGGGTTGACTTTCTCTCCCCAGCTGAAAGTAATTTGTGTAAGTCTACCGGAAGTACTTTCTCTAACTTGCAACGAGAGATACTTACAAGGTACTTTCTCTGTTTTAATCATCATGACACTTTCTGTTGGTTAGTCTCCGTGGCACTTTCTATTGGTCACTCTCTAAGACACTTTCTATTATTCACTAAGACACTTATTGGTCATTTTAAGGCACTTTCTATTGGTCACTGTCGGCACTGTCTATTCCTCTGAGATTAATAGACAGTCCCAAAAGAAATATCTATCCAGCACTGTCAATTGATCTCTCTGACGTCACTTAAGTTGTGTTCGTCCATTTGAATTCTCGCTTCTGCATGATAAAGATTACAACACTTTATTATCCCTGCAACTAAACAGACACATGTGTGCTCCGACGTAATGTGTGCCCAGGGTGTAAGCTACGCGTGCCACACTAGGCTGCAATAAGAGCCACTACACGGTTGTTGCTCGCCCTCACCATGCATACCCATATCTGTGTGTAGGAGGTCACTGTAGAGGCTGAGTTAGTAGGGAATCTGGTCGAGCTGCTTCTCTGATTCTTCTCTTTGTTCACTATGGGATCACAGTCAGACCTTCCACTTGGGTTCTATGTAAGTACCTTATAGTATCGGCTTAATGTAGATATTATACAGCAGGGGTTTGTTAATTACTGAGACTGCCGAGTAACCTGAGAAAGGGTTGTTACTGAGAGCCGGCTAATGACTGACTGCCACCCGGGACATTAGCCGCGGTTATATCCTCACACAACATGGTGCAATGCCTCAGGTGTTTTCAGTTTACCTTTCGCAACTGTAAATATATGCAGTTACAAAGAGGTTGGAATGTGACACCCAGGCTGGAACTCTAATTGTTTTGAAAACACCAAGATACTTCGTAGGTCAATTGCGCCATAGCCGGCAGTTGTCCCATGAAACATCAACAACAAACAAAACCTGGTTGTTTGAGTAAAGCTATACTGGGTTCACATAACACCTGTCATGGCACGGCTTACATGTAGACGTGCGTAGATAAGGTGTGTGTGTGTGTGTGTGTGTGTGTGAGCTGACCTCTATAATTACCCGTCAAGTTAGGTCTAAAACAAACATCCTCGCCTTCACTAACGTTCACTCAAAATCGCCCACATAAACGATCACTCGCAGCCAATCAACTTATTTCCCTGTCACAGAATACATGAGCTTGTATACACGGTAGAGCATGACTAATGTATTTATATCCTTGTATTAAAACAACTAATGTGTATATGGACTGTACTGTAGTTCCTCTCTAAATTCAGTTAAGTATAAAATGTTATGCATAGGTAGAGTATTATATATATATATTCTTGGCATGTAGTAAGTGAGGTGCATTGCGGTTCTTACCCTAAGTTAGGTGAGGTAAGAGGTGCGTCACCGTGACCAAGGTGCAGCAGTAGGAGACAACACCGCGTGTGGTAGTCGCTGGGAAGAGTCTCTATATAAGTGGGGTATAATTGTTGTCATTATTGTTGGTGTATACATTAGCGTACGTTTATATACATTATGGAGTATAATTGTGCATATTTTTGTATTCTTGGTGTATACATAAGCTTAGGTGAATATACAAAGATGGTGTATTCATGGTATATACCTTCCCGTAGGTGTATATACGGACTGTTTACCACACAGGGTGCATTTCCGTGAACAGAGTGGAGAGGGGGGGGGGGGGGTCACCTCTCCGTACGTTATGTTGAGAAGCGACGTAACTTTCATATTAAACACCGACGTCAACATTGTAGTCTTAAGTGGTGTCAATGTTGTTCTGAGACTTGACAATCACCAGTAACAATCTACTCTCTTAAATGATTGTCAACTTAATGCCCATGCAACTAACACACTCTGACAATGACATTAATATTGCAGTATAAATGGCGTCGAAAATGCACTTAGACTATAATAAATATATATAGTCACTCAGCTATTTATGTGAGAACACGATTAACAGCGTCATTTAAACAGGAAGGCCAATATGACGACAAAATTACACTGAGACTCTACATTAACAGAGGGCGTTCTTCCTTACTAAGTTAAGGTTAAAAAATATTGACGTATGAGTCACTGAGACTGGTTAAAGGTTTCTCATGATGTGGGAGAATATGCACCTGGTTAGCATAGTGACATCTAGTGTGTTACCTGTAATTATTAGTGTGACGGGTGGTGAGGGGAGGGGAGGAGGGACAGGTGGTGGTGAGGTGAGGGGAGGTACAGGTGATGTTGAGATGAGGGGAGGAGGGACAGGTAGTGGTGAGGGGAGGTACAGGTGGTGCTGAGGTGAGGGGAGGGGGGACAGGTGGCGGTGAGGGGAGGTACAGGTGGTGGTGAGGGGAGGTACAGGTGGTGCTGAGGTGAGGGGAGGGGGGACAGGCTGAGGTGAGGGGAGGTGGGACAGGTGGTGGTGAGGGGAGGTACAGGTGGTGCTGAGGTGAGGGGGGACAGGCTGGTGGTGAGGGGAGGGGGGACAGGTGGCGGTGAGGGGAGGTACAGGTGGTGCTGAGGTGAGGGGAGGGGGGACAGGCTGGTGGTGAGGGGAGGTGGGACAGGTGGTGGTGAGGGGAGGTACAGGTGGTGCTGAGGTGAGGGGGGACAGGTGGCGGTGAGGGGAGGTACAGGTGGTGCTGAGGTGAGGGGAGGGGGGACAGGCTGGTGGTGAGGGGAGGTGGGACAGGTGGTGGTGATGGGGGGATGCAGATGGAAGTATTATTTACTGTTGTGAATTGTCCAGCATCAGGGATTATCTCTGGTTTATCACCTAACTCAAAGGTCGGGGTGTTTTAATCTCTCTCTCTCTCTCTCTCTCTCTCTCTCTCTCTCTCTCTCTCTCTCTTCCTGTGTCTCTAGTTATCTCTCTCTCTCTCTCTCTCTCTCTCTCTCTCTCTCTCTCTCTCTGTGTGTCTCTAGTTATCTCTCTATCTCTATCTCTCATATCCTCAGCTCCCACACGTCAGCCCTGCCAAAGCGAGGTATTAATGTTCCACAGGGAGTTGACATTATCTCCAGGGAATTGATGGATAATTCAGTCCATTAGTCCACCGGGCGAGAGTCCCACAGAAACATGGGAGGGAAGGAAGGTCTGTAGGGGACGGAAGGAGAAGGAGAGGAAGGGGGAGAGTATGTTGGTAGGAGACGGGAAGGGGGCAGATGATTGGTAGGAGACGGGAAGGGGGCAGATTATTGGTAGGAGACGGGAAGAGAGGGAGGAGGGGGGGGGGGAGGAGATGGCTGCATATAAACCTCCTATGGTCGTAAACACATCAATAAAATCCTACCTGACACTTTTCACCTGATTTCCGTAGTGGTCCTCTGGTGGAAATGATTGTTGTAATGGACGGTAGTAGTGGCGGTGACAGGAGAGCTTCATGGTGTGTGGGGGGGGGGGGGTGAATGTGCCATGATTGTAAATATTATTAATGACATGACATTTTGTTGCACAGTAGTTACGAGAGCGGATAGTAAATACGTCACTATTAAAAGTATATATCATGTTATTTGTTGTTGGGTTTTAGTGTTATGTATATTCAGAATGTTTTGACCAACACTTGAGAATAATGTGGGTAATATGTTATTGTAGGGAGGGCAGCGTCATGGTGGGTGTGACACAGTAGGGAGGGCAGCGTCATGGTGGGTGTGACACAGTAGGGAGGGCAGCGTCATGGTGGGTGTAACACAGTAGGGAGGGCAGCGTAATGGTGGGTGTGACACAGTAGGGAGGGCAGCGTCATGGTGGGTGTGACACAGTAGGGAGGGCAGCGTCATGGTGGGTGTGACACAGTAGGGAGGGCAGCGTCATGGTCGGTGTGACACAGTAGGGAGGGCAGCGTCATGGTGGGTGTGACACAGTAGGGAGGGCAGCGTCATGGTGGGTGTGACACAGTAGGGAGGGCAGCGTCATGGTGGGTGTGACACAGTAGGAAGGGCAGCGTCATGGTGGGTGTGACGCATCCCGTAATAAACATGACATTAAAATCCATTTTTTTTTACAGACCACACTCAGGTTTTTCTTAGTTAATATTGTAGAAATATTTTAACCAATACCTTATAATCTTATCTGCGAGGCGGTGCTTGTAGTGCAAGAGTTACTGTTGTGTTTATGGACAGTTACCTCCAGGATAGCGAGGTTAACCTTGATCAACATACATAGGAGAGCTGGCTATAGTTATTTATTTATTTATTTATTTATTTAATTTTATTTAACTTGGCCCCCTTCCTTTGGTCCTCAAGCTTCCACAATATATAAACATTATTATGAGATCGTTTTGCTGATAACAATTTATGGGAGACACCGTAATAAATTGGTCTTTTCTGCATAAACACATAATATATGTTACTAAATACACAATATATTTTATGAAAAAGATCAAATTTGTGAGAATATTTTCTGGCAATAGAAAGTCAAGATTGCATTGTAAATAAAGTATAAAATATTTAGAGAGTAAAATTTAAAAATCAGCTGAGTAAAAGGCAGATAATATTCAAAGGCATCAATAAAAATATAATATCTTGATCACTTTAAAAATCCCGCCTTCACAGTTGACAACAGTACCAAAAGGGCGTAGTCAAGTCACTGCTAGCCAATCAGCACACTGAATGAGTCGCTGATGAATGATTAATTTTCATTTTTTATTCAGTATCAGCGGCTTTAATCGCAGTAAAAAAAATAATTACGTTATCATTTATGCCACTGCAGCGATAAGACAACTCCTCTATATATACACTGGACCTTGGCCAGGCTCATGACCAGGTACAGTAAGACCTCCCCCTCACCTTCTTGTGAAAGCTGTTGTTACCATGTCCAGTGAATAGATTTGACAGCGACACTTGTCTGATCTCTTCCGGGGGTTTGAATTTTACATAAAAATTAGTTTCTGAATTCGGTGGACGAGCGCAAGATTTACTAGTATATACGATAGCGTTATTTGTAGCTCTATGTCCCATGTTTTGACCACACGATTAGCATATGAAAAAGTGGTAATTTTGGTCGTTTTCGCCTGATTCATCGTCCTGTCTAGGTACCCGCCCCTCTAAAACAATCCTCTAATTGCACTAGCGTCGTTTTCTACCTCATTAAACGCAACATCGTCATTAACATAATTTATTATTCCACTTTACCTTTCAGCCACTTGCTTAGGTTTAACACAAACTACCACTTCTACCTTGAAAATTTGAATTAATTTATTTTGCTTATATCCTCATATCAGTGAAGTAGTAATATGATTGACCAATATTCTGTGTTGCGCCCCTTGGTACTGACCCGTCTAGCTACCGGGTACAACAATAGTCTCAAAATAAAGTGTTTTAACGTTTACTTACACTATAGCGGTGACAGACAGAAGACCATCATGATAACAGAAAGTTGGCGGACTAGTGTAATTACTAAACCAGTTACGCGCTTAAAGACTTTAGATATTAAAGCGCTGTAATAACATAATAACGTCAACGTCAAGTATTCAACATGTTCCATTCATGTGTGATACAATTTTCAGCTTATATACAAGGCAAGCTTCCTTCTACATGCTTAAACCAACGCTTATATTAGCAACAGGTGGAGGTGAAGGAGGGTGACGTCACCATGCAGGTATCTATAACTGATTCTCGTGGTGATAATCTCTATAACTGATTCTAGTGGTGATAATCTCTATAACTGATTCTCGTGGTGATAATCTCTATAACTGATTCTCGTGGTGATAATCTCTATAACTGATTCTAGTGGTGATAATCTCTATAACTGATTCTCGTGGTGATAATCTCTATATCTGATTCTCGTGGTGATAATCTCTATAACTGATTCTCGTGGTGATAATCTCTATAACTGATTCTCGTGGTGATAATCTCTATAACTGATTCTAGTGGTGATAATCTCTATAACTGATTCTAGTGGTGATAATCTCTATAACTGATTCTCGTGGTGATAATCTCTATAACTGATTCTCGTGGTGATAATCTCTATAACTGATTCTCGTGGTGATAATCTCTATAACTGATTCTCGTGGTGATAATCTCTATAACTGATTCTAGTGGTGATAATCTCTATAACTGATTCTCGTGGTGATAATCTCTATAACTGATTCTCGTGGTGATAATCTCTATAACTGATTCTAGTGGTGATAATCTCTATAACTGATTCTCGTGGTGATAATCTCTATACCTGATAATTAATCGTGGTGATAATTACTTCTCTGTATAATTGAAAGACTATTTAACACGCCTTTAATCACCCGCTGTAGTTTAAACGATATAAATGGCTTGAAGTCGGGTCCGCCGCTCAATCACGCTGTAAACAAGAACGGCTGATGAGTGACCAATCAGCGAGTACTAATTCACGTCGAAGGTAATGGTCATCTTTTGATTGGCTAAGATGGTTACTTAAGCTATTTTTTGTCTTTGGTCTTTGTATCTTTGAATTAATAGTGTTGATGTTTTTGATCAGTAACGATGATATTTTTTTTTTTTAAGGAACAATGACAATTTGTTTTTATAATTTTCTGTGAATGTGGTGAAGACATGAGTTAAAATGACGGGAAGAATGATGATGACGGTCACCTGTCACAAATCCCCAGGTATGATCATTGTACCTGGGTGGCAAGACAGTAATATAGCCCTTAGAGATCCAGCTATAAAACACACGAAGTCACACTCACCTTTAGTCATAAGGTCATATTTGGCAGCCACGATGATAGCCAAGAGAAAGAGGGGGCAGGGAACTCTCCTTGACCCAGCTTATGTCCTCTTGTTTTAGTCCTTCACCCTCTTCCTCTTCTTTCTTCCTCTTTTTCCCCTCTCTTTCTCTCTCTCTTGTCCACAGCGTCACGTCATGGAGGCGACACTTGGGTTGGAGGGGTGAGGGGAGAGGAGGAAGAGTGGTGAGGTGAGGGGAGAGGAGGAAGAGTGGTGAAGGGAGAGGAGGAAGAGTGGTGAGGTGAGGGGAGAGGAGGAAGAGTGGTGAAGGGAGAGGAGGAAGAGTGGTGAGGTGAAGGGAGAGGAGGAAGAGTGGTGAGGCGAGGGGGGGGACCAGCTGCTATAAACTATCAATAACTTTCCTGGTCTCCAACTTTGCCCTCAAGAGTGAATCAAAGTATATCTTGTGTCTAATGTTTCTACACAACTTTGAGAGAGTCGGGACACAGGTGAACACTGACAGACATACAGACTCTTTCTACATTTCTGTGGTTTAATTCACGATAAATATCTATTACAGTCTGTTGTATCTTTGGATGTATAAAAAATTGTCTGTATGGTTGGAATCTGAGTCTGTTATAATTGTATTGTCTGTATCGCTGAAAGAGTAAACGCTTTATGAATTTTCCAGGTAATATAAGAATACGCTGTTTATCATTGTAAACTTTAAATTGTGACGTCAATATGTAATCAAATTTCATTCATAAGACTTTGATCTGAAGTGTGTGTGTGTGGGTGGGTGTGGTACATGACCCCTAACTACTCTAGTCACTCAGAAAACTATCGGTACTTGAGGTTGATCGATGAATTTCAGAATGAACACTACCTCCTGTTGTCTCGTCGGTAGGGTTGTCAAAATCATTCATCCGTTGTGTCATAATTTTTCAACACAATTATGTATCGATAGTTCTTTGAGTGACTGTACCTACCCGTTCATGTACCGTCACTGTATCGATAGTTCTTTAAGTGACTGTACCTCGCCGTTCATGTACCGTCACTGTATCGATAGTTCTTTGAGTGACTGTACCTCCCCGTTCATGTACCGTCACTGTATCGATAGTTCTTTAAGTGACTGTACCTCGCCGTTCATGTACCGTCACTGTACTGTTTGCTCAAGTGTGCACATTATCATTGTATCTTTCTATAGGAAATGTTCTTGAATATTATGTTATACAGTTTTTTTTCATAGTCTTTTCGAAACAGTATTGATTGTGTGTGTCAGTGTATACAGCCTATATTAACGGGCTGGGCAACTCTATCATGAAGTTAAATGTGATAAAACAACGCCACCTCTAGCGTTCAAAGGGACAACTCAGCGCTGTAATTATGTTTTATGGAACAAAAAAAAGTCATCAATAACGTTTAATTGACCACAGCAACGTCGTCAATAACGTTTAAAGGAACAAAATGATCAAAGGACAGATTTCAAAGAGCATCATTAATGAGCTAACATAAAGAAAACTCATATTAATGATGTCAGACAATATACAACATCAGTGACGTCAAAGCCAAAAACAACAATAATGACGTCAGAGGCAAAAAAGACCATTAATGACGTCAGAGGCAAAAAAAGACCATTAATGACGTCAGAGGCAAAAAAGACCATTAATGACGTCAGAGGCAAAAAAAGACCATTAATGACGTCAGAGGCAAAAAAAACCCATTAATGACGTCTGGGGAAAAAAACATTAATGGCGTCAGAGGCAAAAAGAGACCATTAATGACGTCAGAGGCAAAAAAGACCATTAATGACGTCTGGGGCAAAAAAATACCACTAATGACGTCAGAGGCAAAAAAACATTAATGGCGTCAGAGGCAAAAAAGACCATTAATGACGTCAGAGGCAAAAAAACATTAATGGCGTCAGAGGCAAAAAAGACCATTAATGACGTCAGAGGCAAAAAAAGACTATTAATGACGTCATAAGAGCAATACATTAGGTGGTTATAAAAGTAAAGGTGCCTAAGACTTTTTCTTTACACCATTAAAGACGTAGAAAACCGTATAGAAAACTTTTGAGTAAAACTGTGACTAACAAGACAATACAAACGTCAAAATCATTGCTCAACACAAAGTCTAGGACGTGAAGTAACACTATTATTGTCTTCAGGATCAAAACAACACAACTAGTTACACCAGATTCGCAACATAACACCATTAGTTATGTCAGAATCACAACACAACTCCAAATAAAGTCAGAATCACAACACCACCTGTAACGTCAGAATCACAACACATCACCACCAATAACGTAAGAATCACAACATAACACCATCAGAATCACAACACTCAATAACGTCAAAATCACAACACAACACCTGTAACGTCAGAATCACAACACAACACCAGTAACTTCAGAATCACATCACAACGTCATCAGAATCACAACACAACACCAGTAACTTCAGAATCACAACACAACACCAGTAACTTCAGAATCACAACACAACACCAGTAACTTCAGAATCACAACACAACGTCATCAGAATCACAACATAACACCAGTAACTTCAGAATCACAACACAACACCAGTAACTTCAGAATCACAACACAACACCAGTAACTTCAGAATCACAACACAACACCAGTAACTTCAGAATCACAACACAACGTCATCAGAATCACAACACAACACCAGTAACTTCAGAATCACAACACAACACCAGTAACTTCATAATCACAACACAACACCAGTAACTTCAGAATCACAACACAACGTCATCAGAATCACAACACAACACCAGTAACTTCAGAATCACAACACAACGTCATCAGAATCACAACCCAACACCAGTAACTTCAGAATCACAACAGAACACCTGTAACTTCAGAATCACAACGCAACACCAGTAACTTCAGAATCACAACACAACGTCATCAGAATCACAACACAACACCAGTAACTTCAGAATCACAACACGCCATCAGAATCACAACACAACGTCATCAGAATCACAACACAACACCAGTAACTTCAGAATCACAACACAACACCTGTAACTTCACAATCACAACACATCATACACTGGTTGTGAAGGAAGAGTGACGTAGTTGTAGTTTACTAGAAGACCGTCAGCAGTCAGAGGAACACGGGAGGGAACTAATGACAGCCTCGTCCACACCTGAGGCGTAGTAGGTAAAGGTAACACGCCATCACCGACACCTAGTGGAGCAACATTATAATCTAAGTCTACATCCACATGTTCATTAAAAGACTCAACATACACATGTATATTTAGTCTGACTCATCATCCACATGAACATCTTGTGTGATTCAACATCCACATGTATTCCTAGCGTGACTCCACGTGAACATCTAGTGTGACTCAACATCCACATGAACATCTAGTGTGACTCAACATCCACATGTATATCTAGTCTGACTCAACATCCACGTGAACATCTAGTGTGATTCAACATCCACATGTATTCCTAGCGTGACTCCACGTGAACATCTAGTGTGACTCAACATCCACATGAACATCTAGTGTGACTCAACATCCACATGAACATCTAGTGTGACTCAACATCCACATGAACATCTAGTGTGACTCAACATCCACATGAACATCACAAGTCCAAAACAACAGCATTAATGACGCCACAAGACCAAAACAACACCATTGATGACGTTACAGGAACAACACAACATTGTCATTAACTCGTAAAGGAACATTAACCTCCTGGCGATTATCATAGAGAAAAACAAGGTCATTACTGGCGTCAGCGGGACACCACAACATTGTAACTAACGTCTACAGGGACATAAACCCCCACCGACGTGTTAAGGGCATCAACGAGGTAGTAATTGATGGTGTTTGGTGGGGGAGGTGAGGGGGGCGAGTCTGGCTGCTCGTCAAATTTCATCACATGCAGCGGCTGGGAGGGAGATCGTTATATCACGTGAGCTGTGGGGGGTTACATGTCCAACAGAGGTGTCTTCCTGGCCTCCTGTGACTCGGAAGACCCTCCTAAGGCTCAGAGTCGTGCCTAACACACCACACTTCCCTCCCTCCAGACCCCACTGCAAAACGTAAACAAACCGGGAGTCTGTCCGTCGACGCGTGTCTCTAATCTCATGATGTTCTCACTCCTGACACGAGGTTATCACCCACCCCCCGAGGCTCACACACGCCTCACACGCCACCTGGCCGCCCCTCTTGCCAGGGACCTTCACTAGCAAGGAACGAGGGGCAGGAGAACACCACGGCAACGACACCACACCAGCGAGTGAAACCGCGGACGAACGTTTCAACAAAGGTGTGTTTCCCCCACCGGCTTCACGGCGACTACCGCCCGACCACCCGTCTTCCCTCTTCCCGCTCTCGCTCTCTCCCTCTCTCTCTCTTCCTTTCCCTCTCCCTCTCTCTCCCTGCCGCCACTCACGCGCAATCTACTCCCCGGAGCATTCATTCTGCCCTCCCCCCCAACCCACCCCCTCCGTCCTCCGCATTCCCCTTCTGCTGCCGCTTGATTCGGGAGTCTCTCTCTCTCTCTCTCTCTCTCTCTCTCTCTCTCTCTCTCTCTCTCCTTTTTATGCCTCAACTTATGTATATAATAGGAAGTAGATATCTCCACCACCATTATAATATCCAGTAAGAGTTACATCACTCCTGGCTGACAGCGTCCTCAACAAGCTTCCGCAGGCATTTGTAATAAGCTTTCCCCGCCCATAAGCTCCTCCAAATTTCTGAGATTCATTTACCCATCTGGTAGTTTGTCTTGGTTTTGGTCATTTCTTAACTCCTGTGACAGTCGAGGGTCTCTTTAATACTCGGTTAATGTGTGTGTGTTGGTCTTGTCGTATGGCTTGTCCACCCTAACCTAACCTAACCTAACCTAACCTAACCTACATAATATACTCAACACATTATTGATTTGTTTATATTCTTTGGGTATATTGAAGTGTGTATATACCGATATTCATTTCTCATACGTCACATTCACAAGTCAACACTGGTACACTCATTAATCGTATAGTACTGCTCTTTCCATACAAAATAATAGATAATTTTCTTTTGAGTATATAATTAAATATCATAAATTTCCTCCTGATGATATTTGAGATCATGTGGTGACAACAGTCGGCATTGTCAACAAAATGTATATAAACGAAATGATGAGTGTTATAGCCTAAGAGTTATATATTTTACTCCTGTCTGAAGTGCTGTACGGCGCCAAAGTTTGTAGTGTGTAAAAATAAAGAGAAGTATTTCATAGTTTCTATTAGAGATTATTCAGCCCAGGGCCTTACAATTGTCTTACTATATACCAAGGACAACAATGCTCGCTCTTCCATAACTCTGGCACAACATCACAATAAGCGGGTGGTTTTTTTTTCTCAATATGTATGTGGTGTTTCGATAGTTTTCGCCATTTTGAATTATTTGTTAGTATTCAGTTTATATTTTATCTTTTTGCTGCTCAGATTAATGTTTGTACTATTTTTTCAACAGTATTATAAACGGCGCCATTTTACTTTGAAATGTATACAATTTAATTCAATTTGATCAACTGTGACAACAAAAGTTTTAACATGTCCGACTGCAGCAAAACTCTTGTCTGGTATTATTAACATTTGTCAACAAAAAGAACATCATCAGTACTTCTAATGGCAAATATACAGTACAGGACCTGGCAGCCACTTAGTACTGTGTGTATTCGGTGGCTGTTGTACTGTCAGCTTTACACACACACACATATACACGTGAAAAGAGACAGCCAACATTGTACCCTATGGACGTCCTACATATGGGTTTCAATACTATCTGGACTTCATGAACATTCACTTGTAACTAGTAAACTTGATCTGACGAGACTCTCCTGCTGAGGTCTTCTTTCATCATCAAGTATTATGGAGACTTAAATATTTGTTTATGCTTAAGAGAACCCCCTCCCCTCCGCGCCCCTCCCCTCCCCTTCCCCCCCCCCCGGCCCCCTCTGATGACTCATCGCCTCCCCCACCAACAGAATCTGGTAGGAAATTGTTGAATAGTAAACTCGTGGCCGTTATGAAGGCTAAATCAGCAAAGCCCGAGGTAGGAAAATTTGTATATTGCAAAGGTAGAATTGCAGGATGTATCAAAGGATAGTGCCGTGGTAGAGCGTGTGTACCAGGTTGTGTATGAAGCTGCTACCTCGGTGACAGGCAGAGATGTGACAGTGTTTTATGAGAAGGATCCCCGGCCGTGTGTGGTGATGGTTCTCTCTTATAACAGGACTTTTATTTGGGCTTTTTTATTGGAAGCAAATATCATTAATTAAGGTTTACATATCTATTAAGTATAAGTGCTTGAAGGACTGTAAATGATCTGGTTGTTAACATTTGTTAGTCATGGATAGAAGAACAGACACGTTTATGTAAAGATAGTGATATGTAGCGATATCAACAGATAAGAACGATGAGTATTTATCATATAATACTTCTTTGTGATCTGGCGCTGGTAAGATACAACGATAATGACTACAGGTACAGTACGACAAAGAGGGTAAGACCCTGACACTGTTGTACAAGCATGAACGTGACTCATGACCATAACCTTTACTCGTTAATCTGTTGCTCTGTCTCCACAACTACTCTAAGATGCTTCAGTTGGTAAGCCTGCCACGTTTAAAGAGTTCCAAGATTTACGTACATTTCTTAGACTGTTAACCCCTGAGTGGCCAAACGAGTGTACAGTAGTTACTGCTCCAGCGTGCTGCTGTTCATCACAGGGCCTCCTGAGTAGGTGCCCACGACAGGTCTGGTCAAACAGTGAGGTAATAAAACTTAACCAAGATGACCGTACACCGAACTGGCAGGCTACGTAGTCTACATGCTAAATGTATGGGCGACCCGACACTCATAGCCTCTCTGGGGGCATGTCCGGAAACCTCCTACCGGTCCCCAGACTTCACCATCTCGTCGTCCTCTCCTGAACAAACATCCCTCCTAGACACAGGTCTTTGCCATAAACAGATGAACGTCTGCAGAGACTCGTCCACTGACCCTTCCTTCACTACATGTAACTTATTAACACAACTATTGGTCCACCTCAGACGCTCCCATTTATTCGTCATCTAAGTCTTAGAAAGCGAGCAGGAACTTTATATGCTTTTCTGTAGGGCGCTGTGATTCTTTGCACTTCAATTTGTACATAATAGAAGGGGTGCACAATTAACTAGCCCCAACACCTGTTTGGAGCACTTCTGAAAATGTTAGCCTCCCAGTGTGTGTGTGTGTGTGTGTGTGTGCTGGTCACCATAAAGGAGAGTAATTCATTATAGAGTTGAAGTGAGTCATTAGGGGAGTAATTCATTATAGAGTTGAAGTGAGTCATTAGGGGAGTAATTCATTATAGAGTTGAAGTGAGTCATTAGGGGAGTAATTCATTATAGAGTTGAAGTGAGTCATTCTAGCTGACTGTCAACTGATGCACAAAAGTGTCGGTGAACAATCCCTCGTGTTGGTGGTGTGCAGGAGGGCAGCTTTGGCCTTCATACTTCATAACAGGTTCTCCTTTATTAAAGCCAAAAACTTTATGACCGAGCGTGAAGTTCTTTTCCAAAACCCGGGTCCTGACGCCTCCACTAATTATGAGACCTCGTTGTTCACAAGATTTTGGCACGGTGTTATTATTATTAGTATTAGTAGTATTAGTAGTAACAGTAATATTAGTAGTAGTATTAGTAGTAACAGTAGTATTAGTAGTAGTATTAGTAGTAACAGTAGTATTAGTAGTAGTATTAGTAGTAGCAGTAGTATTAGTAGTAGTATTAGTAGTAACAGTAGTATTAGTAGTAGTAATAGCAGCAGTATTATTAACATTATTATTGTTATAAATGATATTATTTTTGTGGTTAATTTTATATATTTTCAATCTCACTGTTATCTTCGTCAGCGCATTGTTTACTATATAAAGCCATTATTACACTGACGAACGATGGAAGTACAAACTATGTATCCGGATTCTCAAGGATTCACGTCGTTATTTGCTGCAGATGGTGATAAGAGATCGAATTTAGTTACGGTGAAGACTTAGTGCATTTACGAAGCAATCCCCCCCCCCCCGCACACACACACACGTAACCTAAAAAGAAACACAAGGGTCCAGGAAGTGCTTTTGTGCTGTTTCACATCTTGACGCAGAACAATAAGATGTAAATAACCGCGAAAGTGCTGGAGTCTTCGTGTTTGTTTCCTAGTGGTTACCTGCATGTTTTGTAAATTATGAGAGAGAGAGAGAGAGGAGGGGAGGGAGAGAGAGGGAGGAGGAGAGAGAGAGTCGCCTTTGGTTCCAGGAGAACAATGTGGCGTAGTGCTTCTAAACTGAACACCGCCAATTATTTGTTGACCTTGGCTCAGTCTTTCCAAATGAGGCTTCAAGTACCTGACCCGACGCAGCCCGCCCACGTGTTAGGAGAATGACATGAACACACTGTGGCCCCAGAGAACCCGACTGCAGGAGTGAATTGATTATATGAAGCTTTGACCAATCTCAACAAGTTATTAAAGAAAATAAATGAAACTCGCATACAACTTCTGGAAAGATTTAGATGATTATATGGAACTGGGATCAAATTCAACAAGTTATCTAAATAAATTAAGCACATATACTGTATGTTCCGGGCGCCGAGAGAGTCATAGGAACACACATAAAGGTTACAAGATCATTATTTTTATTGCTGTAAACACTGCAGTTATACAGAAAAATACTCAAAGAACCGATGGGTAATGTTACAAATATTTCATGACTTGTATCACTTACTCGTAATGACTGAATGTAGTCGCCGTAACATCGACAAATCCTGATAAAATACGAGAAAAACAGAGTTGTGTGCCTAAAGATATTTTTCCTTCATTTAGTAAATATATATTCATTTTGATCACACTTTAGCTCATTGGTTGTACTTTATAAGGTGTGAGTTAACCAGTATGTGCCTGTGTATAAAGCAATATTCCTGTTATTATTGGCATATTACATACACACACTTGAGGACCTAACATGTCTCAGTGTTAACGAAGAGGATAATTACACATAACGGATATAGAGTTTTGCTCCTGACGCCATGCTCAGCCAACATACACAAGAGGCGGACGATGAAGGCAGGATGTACAGTCAGCCAAATTTTACCTGGCAATACTTGGTAAAGTAAGGTTGTATGCAAGGTGATTGTGATTGGGGGATCTATTTTCGGCTGTATCACTGTCAGGATAAACAATAAACAATCCAAGGGTAGAATTTTTATAATAAACTATTCATTATTGTTTATGATAATGAGAAATTTCCAAATATTCGTATATTTGCTTAAATAATGAAGACAGATTTATCTGAGAATCTTGTGGTAGCCCTCGTAGTTCAGTTGCCAATTCATTACTATAATTTCTGGATCTTTGGCTGACTGTACCTTACATACTGTAACCGCCCGGTGAGCGACTGTGGGATAATGGGACCCTTGCACGTAGGACTTGATTGTTCTTTATTCGGTCAAAACCTGCAGAGTACAAATTACATATGTTACGTATGAGATAATTAATTCATTCGTACGTTCCTTCACTATTAACAACTACATATGACATATTTGAGTAGCGTGGGGTGTTAAACCATATAAAAACTTACGTGTTTCGGGTCTAATGTAGGACTTATAAGCTCCCTGACTTGTTAACTCACTGGACGGCTAGAGACTATCTTCTGAACCCCACAGGGAGCGAGTCAGCCCGAGGCGAGGCCATCTGTTTCACATTTAACACCTCAGCAAAGTTCGTTGTCAACACTCTGTCTCTCTCCTGTTTCTCTTTCTCTCTCTCTATCCCTCTCTTTCTCTCTCTCTCCATCCCTCTCTTTCTCTCTCTCTCCTAGTTTATCCTACTGTGGCGGTAACACATACTATAGATGAATGGCTTAGTTAAGAAGGTCCTCTCAGGTGGGTGGGTGCACACGACACACCTCCAAGGCACATAGTTACATGAGCACAACGCTGGGAATTATTCCATGTGATCGACTACATTCGCTTACCTCACTAACTTTACGCTTGGCGAGACACCAATTAGGAAAGCAAATGAGATAATTAGTATATTGTCAATTCTATACTCATTAGAACACAATTAACGTTAATGGAATGTGACAGCGTTCAGTGCCAACTGGGAGTATCAATGCAAGATTAGTTACGCTTCATGTTGAGGTGGTCATCATCGTGTTCAACTTGTGTACGTCTGTGTGTTAAGGCTGCGAGAAATTAATTAAAACATTGGTGTAGTAAGGATGCCGTCAACGCCACTATGTTAGCAGGTGTGCACCGCCAGGAAGCGTTGGGTAGCAGGCTGACACAACTTTGGTCCTTAAACAGCCTTTGTCCAGAGCCTTACTTAATGCTGCCAAGTTTATGCTGTAGCTCCCGTAACTTAACAACTTTACACACAAGACAAAGTACCCATAATAAGTAGAGTTTTACCCCACATAATTATTAACTTGTAAGAAAACTGTCACAAGTACTGTAGCATCGTCTTAGCTACATCGTTTGAGTAAATTGACTTAGTGGCACCAGATCACATGTTAAAGAGGGTATCCGGAGTATTACCAACCATGCCACTGGAAACATATCTACATTGTTCACGAGAGGAATTTCTAGTTAACGTCTCACTTGCATATTGAACTTAATATTCCTTGGAAGTTCTGAGTAAACATTAAACTGTTGACTAGAAGTTTTTAATACGTGACACCCAACCCAACCCAACCCAACCCAACCCAACCCAACCCAACTCAACTCAACTCAACCCAACCCAACCCCACAGCCACTCTAACTGTGACCCACTAGCAGGGCGCCTTTAGGACCGGGCCTCGAGTCGGCCCAAACGGTTAAACCAGATCAGAATAAGCTTGGTTAAGGTTTGTTAGGTCTTAAATACATTTAGCGAGTTATCACAACACTGGTGCGGTACTAGTGTTACCTGGTGTGGTACTAGTGTTACCTGGTGTAGTACTAGTGTTGCCCGTTGTGGCACTAGTGTTACCTGGTGTGGTACTAGTGTTACCTGGTGTGGTACTAGTGTTGCCCGTTGTGGCACTAGTGTTACCTGGTGTGGTACTAGTGTTACCTGGTGTGGTACTAGTGTTACCCGTTGTGGTACTAGTGTTACCTGGTGTGGTACTAGTGTTACCTGGTGTGGTACTAGTGTTACCCGTTGTGGCACTAGTGTTACCTGGTGTGGTACTAGTGTTACCTGGTGTGGTACTAGTGTTACCCGTTGTGGTACTAGTGTTACCTGGTGTGGTACTACTGTTACCTGGTGTAGTACTAGTGTTACCCGTTGTGGTACTAGTGTTACCCGTTGTGGTACTAGTGTTACCTGGTGTGGTACTAGTGTTACCCGTTGTGGTACTTGTGTTACCCGTTGTGGCACTAGTGTTACCTGGTGTGGTACTACTGTTACCTGGTGTAGTACTAGTGTTACCTGGTGTGGTACTAGTGTTAACTGGTGTGGTACTAGTGTTACCTGGTGTGGCATTAGTGTTACCTGGTGTGGTACTAGCGTTACCTGGTGTAATACTAGTGTTACCTGGTGTGGTACTAGTGTTACCTGGTGTGGTACTAGTATTACCTGGTGTAGTACTAGTGTTACCTGGTATGGTACTAGTGTTACCTGGTGTGGTACTAGTGTTACCTGGTGTGACACTAGTGTTACCTGGTGTAGTACTAGTGTTACCTGGTGTGGTACTAGTGTTACCTGGTGTGGTACTAGTGTTACCTGGTGTGGTACTAGTGTTACCTGTTGTAGTACTAGTGTTACCTGGTGTAGTACTAGTGTTACCTGGTGTGGCATTAGTGTTACCTGGTGTGGCATTAGTGTTACCTGGTGTGGCGCTAGTGTTACCTGGTGTGGTACTAGTATTGCCTGGTGTAGTACTAATGTTACCTGGATTGGCTCTAGTGTTACCTGGTGTGGTACTAGTGTTACCTGGTGTGGCACTAGTGTTACCTGGTGTAGTACTAGTGTTAGCTGGCGTGGTTTTAGTGTTACCTGGTGTGGCATTAGTGTTACCTGGTGTAGTACTAGTGTTGCCTGGTGTAGTACTAATGTTACCTGGTGTGGTACTAGTGTTACCTGGTGTAGTACTAGTGTTACCCGTTGTGGCACTAGTGTTACCTGGTGTGGTACTAGTGTTACCTGGTGTAGTACTAGTGTTACCGGGTGTAATACTAGTGTTACCCGTTGTGGCACTAGTGTTACCTGGTGTGGTACTAGTGTTACCTGATGTGGTACTAGTGTTACCTGTTGTAGTACTAGTGTTACCTGGTGTGGTACTAGTGTTACCCGTTGTGGCACTAGTGTTACCTGGTGTGGTACTAGTGTTACCTGATGTGGTACTAGTGTTACCTGTTGTAGTACTAGTGTTACCTGGTGTGGCACTAGTGTTACCTGGTGTGGTACTAGTGTTACCTAGTGTGGCACCTGTGTTACCTGGTGTAGTACTAGTGTTACCTGGCGTGGGTTTAGTGTTACCTGATGGTGGTGGAGTTATACCAGTACCAGGTGTGACCACTGTACCCTCTGGACCAGTACCAGGTGTGACCGCTGTACCCTCTGGACCAGTACCAGGTGTGACCGCTGTACCCTCTGGACCAGTACCAGGTGTGACCACTGTACCCTCTGGACCAGTACCAGGTGTGACCACTGTACCCTCTGGACCAGTACCAGGTGTGACCACTGTACCCTCTGGACCAGTACCAGGTGTGACCACTGTACCCTCTGGACCAGTACCAGGTGTGACTACTGTACCCTCTGGACCAGTACCAGGTGTGACCACTGTACCCTCTGGACCAGTACCAGGTGTGACCACTGTACCCTCTGGACCAGTACCAGGTGTGACCACTGTACCCTCTGGACCAGTACCAGGTGTGACCACTGTACCGTCTGGTCACCGAGTCATCAGCTCTTACAGTTGTCTTGGTTTCATCCTCCGTCTTGTCCCGTCGACCGTCTGTTATTATTATTAGTGTCATTATTATTAAGATTCATCAACACAAAGACATTATTTTCAGGGTAACGGATACGCTCGTTACCGCTGTAGCGTTAATTCCTAAAATAATTCCCATGCCGGGAATCGAACCCGGGCCTCCTGGGTGAAAGCCAGGTATCCTAGCCACTAGACCACATGGGATAATGTTAGCTGGCGTTAGATATAGTTTTCCGGTCTGTAGAACAGTTTCCCATTATGCTGTAGGATGGCCTGGATCAACAACATGCATGGGTCATCCAATTTATTCCATCTCATTCATTCAGTCCTGCTGGAACAGGTCTTCTGTGTTGTGACGTTCCTCCACAACATGACCCTGACGAACTAAAAACAAGAACTGGAAGCATTTGTACACCACCCATGTGAGAAATTTCAGCACATACCCCATTAATACGGTTGTATTCCTTAACAATATAATTTAGTATATTTGTGAAGCGTCAGTAGTGCCTTCCGCAAGTATACTGTATGTATTACACTTAGTAAAGTTAAACAAATACTCTATAGTTATACTAATATTTAAAAGTATTTTTCTCTACGGAGTTTAACATAGAAAATGGTTTATGGATAACTATAATAATATACTTGGGCAGCTTCCTCGCTGGTACATTATAATAATAATATACAGGATATTCAGTAAGATTGTCATACAGGGTTACAATTAGGTTAACATGTTTATAAACTATGCAGCTGTACAGTTCATAATGAGTAAAGACAAGTGTAGGTAAACAGTGGGTGTACACAGTTACCTGTGTGCCGAGACAGAACAGGAAACAACAATACTGAACACTAAGGCTTCTTTTTCCGCCACTGGTAAGCTCGTTAGCCACTTGGGCGGTCGGTCGTCTCTGCTACGAACTGTTGCCAAGTACCAACCGCATGAATGGCTAATAAGCCAGTATGTGATGAATGTGTGTGTGGTCTGAAGTTGTTTATAACATTGTAGAGGATACTTAAGTGTTTTATGGCGAGGGTTTTAATAGATATTTGTTTAGTCAACATGTGTGGAGATGTTAGGTTTTAGGAGGAGTTTAAAGGTAGTGCACAGCGACCAGTGTCTTGTTGCCAGGGTAAGTGTGGGGACCAGAGGATACTGAAACACACCGCTACACATTATATTACAAATATTTGATGCAATTTTTAATTTGTCTATGATCAAGATCTGTACATTTGTATTCTTTTTAATCAATATTTATTTTTTCGTCATAATTTGAGTTTTAAATATTGTATGTTTTTATATTCGGTAGTGTTGGTTAATCAACATAATATTTACATATAGATAGATCATGTACTGTACATGTATATTATAACAACTATTCCTACAAGACGGTGAGCCACGTATGCACAGGCCAACCGGTCTATTGCAGACTCCTTATTGTCTTATGTTCTTATGTTAGTTAAACACAACTTTATCAAACAAAATAGAATATACGTTTGTGAATTTATTAATGTTTATTTTACCAAATTAAAGGATTCCGGTTTTCTGGATGAAAAATATTAATGTAAATTTTGTAGGTATTACAAATAAGAAAATTTATATATATATATATATATATATATATATATAATATATATATATATATATATATATATATATATATATATGGGTTGGGTTAATATAGGTTGGGTTTTGGTTAGTATAGGTTGGGTCGGGTTAGCTTAGGTTAGGTTATGATATGGGCATTCTTAACCAATCTGGATGGACACTTGTCGTTGGACTTGGCTGGGTATCTCTCGTTCTTCCGAGTGAGATATTAGTTGCTTGAAGACGTTATTTAGGTCATCTAGCACATGTTTAAAGGACTTATTATCACCTGGACTTCCTCTGCTACAAGTGGAGGGGAACCTTGATGTGTAGGGGCATTCCTCGACCTACTGCGTGTGGACGGGAACTTTCTTATACCTGTTCTTTATAACCTTGAAGCATCGTCTTGACCACCATATAGCCGCCGCCGTGGAATAGAGAGCACTGATACAAAGGAAAGTGGCGATGTAGCTCTCAAAGTAGTCCCTCACCAGACCTGTGGCGGAGGAACACAAGGTCCTGTTAGTTGAAGTGGTGGTTAGGGTTAATACGGGTTTTGGGATTTATGATTTATCTGACTTGTATTATTTGCTCTCTCTCTCTCTCTCTCTCTCTCTCTCTCTCTCTCTCTCTCTCTCTCTCTCTCTCTCTCTCTCTCTCTCTCTCTCTCTTACCTAGCAAAAAGCCACCTACAACGATGACGACTCCGTTAAACATAAATACGAAGCTGAACACTTGGGAGTACTGGTCGACCCCAAGGTACTTGATGATCATATGGATGAACAGCACGGCGCTAACGCTGTTAGATATCCCGTTCACAGCCACGCACAGCATCACCCAGTTATACGACGAAGACACCGGCAATACTGCACAGGGAGGAAGAGGGAGGGTCGTCAGAATAAACAGAAATAATCGATAAGACGAGATGATTACACTGAAACTTAAAAGATTTATATGTAACGAATACTGGATTATGTGGCCTCGGGAGAGGTTGTTGTAGAGGTATTTCATGGTCTCAGATTGCACTTAAAGTCCCTCTCAAATTACATCCCATGACATCAAGAGAGTACTGTACTTACATCCACAAAAGAGGGCAGAGAGGGTAAAGCCGATGGTATAAACCAACTCGTTGGGGAACCAGGAGTAATCAGATAATCCAGCGAATATCAGCCGGAACACTGCCTGAGGGAGGGAGTGAAGCTGTTAGTAGTGCACCACCTGTACAGGCAGCTGGTGCTACCACTCCATTAACGTTGTGGGAGATAAATGTAGAGGTATATTCGTATACAAACACTGGACAATACACGGTACAGTGGCGGAGGTGTTGTGAGCATTAGCAGTAATGTATTTATTGATGTTATGTTATATTAAGATGACTTGGTAGAAGTAACAGATTACATTTTGGTCACCAAACAAAACGTTATTGCCAACTATCTGACGAAAGTTGGATGGCGGTTGTAGTGTGATGTGGGATTTTGTCTGGGTCGGAAATTGTCCGGTATAGGACATCTTACTGACCTCTGTAGCACTGTAGGAGGAGATGGCGAAGGCGCTCTGGTAAGGGGTGTAGCCCAGGCTGGAGACGTAACCTGGGAGGGCGTACACGGTGTTGATGTAACCCAGGAGGCTCAGCGCGTTGGCCCACGCAACCAGGTGAAAGTGAGGCTGTTTTAGTAACGAGTAGTTCAGCATCCTGAACACCTGTGGGGAGGATGGCTTGTGTGAGGTTAGAGAGAGAGTGACGGGGAAGAGAGAAGTATAGACGGACAAACAGACTGTTTGTGACTATCGAAAGGAGAAGTTCAACACCCTGAACACCTCTAGAGGAGACTGGTTAATGAAATTTCAGACGGAAAAAATGAAGGTAAAAATTCTTTCTTACTTTACATTTCCTCTGTCATACATTTGTCTCCTACCTGGAATTACTGTACACTATTGCTGTGTGGGTCAGACTAACAAGTGGATGAATCAGTAACACAGGTGGACTCGTCAGTGTTTCTCACCTTGATGACGAGACAGTCGTTGCAGCAGTCGTCCTGGTCATCATCGTCGTCACTGCAGAACAACTTTTGGTCACCAATAGGTAACAGAGGGATAGACCCCGATAGTGACCACTTGGAGTCCCTTAGAGCCAACGGTAGTTTGTTGTCCTCGATGCTGGTTTTCTCCCGTAAGTCTTTGACCCGCGAAAACAGGATCACCTCGTCGTCTTTCCCCGAGGGGTTGACAGTCGTGGGGGTTGTGGGCATGACGAATATGATATCGTCGTCATCGTCGTCTGTCGTCGTCTTCGTAGGAGCACCACTCGCCGGAGGGTTACCGTTTTGCTCCACCAGCCCGTTGTCGGTGATGGCCACGGAGGTTATGGGTGCCGGCACATTCTCCAGCCTCACGTCATCATCTTCTGGGTCTCGTGGCTCAGGTATCTGTGTAATAGTAATTAATTGTGGATTACATTAACTTTACTTAAAATGATGAAATTTTACCTATATACTGTACAAGAACAATAATAATGATGATAATGATATTATTATTATTATTAACAACAATAACTAATAATAAGACGACCATTACTGAGGTGAAAAATGAGTCCCAGGAACTATCTAACCTAACCTAACCTAACCTAACCTAACCGAGCGGGGGGGGGGGGGGGGGTCCTATGTGTCAGAACTTGCCATGTGTCACCTACCATCCAAAATGTCAGGACTCACCAGGTGCCACTCCGGGGGTTGATAGAGCATACCGGCGATGCAGGTGTGGAGGGAGAGCGCCCCGACCAGGAGACAGGACCAGATGTACCCGTAATGGTCCAACAGAAGGCGAACCAGAGGAGCCATACCAATTTTACCTGCAGGGACACAAACATACACACAAGGGTTAAATACGTGTAGTTAAGGGGGAAATGGGTGAAAGTAGTGGCAGAAATGGGTGATTTTGGGATGATATAGACAGGAAGGTGGAAATGGGTGTAAGTGATCTGGGTATGGGTAAAACCAAGGGAAGGCGCATGGGAGAGAGGGAGGGAGGGAGGGTGAGATGAGCTATATTGAGATGGATATGTGTTAAGGGAAGATGAGTGAGGGTGAGGTGAAAATGAACCAAAGTCAACTAATCAATAAGAATTTCGTTGTGTTTTTAGCTCGTAAATGTTTTTATAGGCGATGATATATATACTGTAGTACCGTTGTATTGGAACTAGGTTAGGGTACCGTTATATTGGCACTAGGTTAGGGTACCGTTATATTGGAACTAGGTTAGGGTACCGTTATATTGGCACTCGGTTTGGGTACCGTTATATTGGCACTAAGTTGGGGTACCGGTGGTGTAACAACTCACCCAGTGAAGAGGCAGAAGAGACCATCCCATTGGCTAGTCCTTTACGATGGTTGAAGTACTTGGTAATGATCACCATTCCCGCGAAGGTAGAGAAGGAACACGACATACCTGTGATGGGTCATGGGCACTGTGATTAGTCATGGGCACTGTGAATAGTCGTGGGCACTGTGATTAGTCGTGGGCACTGTGATTTAGTCGTGGGCACTGTGATTTAGTCGTGGGTACTGTGATTAGTCGTGGGTACTGTGAGTAGTCGTGGGTACTGTGATTAGTCGTGGGCACTGTGATTAGTCGTGGGCACTGTGATTAGTAGTGGGCACTGTGATTAGTCGTGGGTACTGTGATTAGTCGTGGGTACTGTGATTTAGTCGTGGGTGCTGTGATTAGTCGTGGGTACTGTGATGGGTCATGGGCACTGTGATTAGTCGTGGGCACTGTGATTTAGTCGTGGGCACTGTGATTAGTCGTGGGCACTGTGATTAGTCGTGGTTATGGGAGAACTATTAATGGTCATGGGAACTTCAAATGGTCTGGGGAATGAGAAATGAATGAATAGGTAGCAAAGGAGGAAGAAGGGGGAAAAATAAAAGAAAGGAAGAAGGGGGAAGGAAAGAGGGAAAGAGACAGGAGGAGGAAGGAAGAAACAGGGGAGGGGGAAGAAGGCAAGAAAAGGTTAGGTAGAGGAGGAAAAAGAAGACGGGAAGGAACGACTGACAACACAAGACGCACCGCCGACGATGGAGTAAGAGAGGGCGAAGGAGACGATGCTGGTGCTGTAGGCGCATAACACCATAGTGAGGAAGGACATCAGACCCCCCGTGATGGTTATGGTGCGGTACCCGAACAGCTCTAACAGCGGCGCCATCAACAGTGCTGGAAATAAACCACCAGGAATGATGGTGTTAGTGACGGCAGTGTATTAGGCACACCCCCTGCAGCAGCGGCCTTCAGTCCCACATTGTCATCCTCGTGGTGGTTCAAGGTCAATGTTTTATACTCGAGACTTAAGCCAAAACACTTGTGGTTACTTTTACATGGTCTGAACATTTTTAGGGAAGATAAGTAGATAAAGTATTCGGTTTGTGACAGTTATATGTTTTTTTTTTGTTTTACCGATACAGGTTGTGATATGTGGATTTTGATACCTGTTTTTGTTGAATCTTCACGTAGATATTCATTGAAAATTGACGTAAAAGATATTTGAACGCCCACACATGCGATAATATTTATTTATGTATGTGTGTGTGTGTGTATGTGTGTACAGTTGTACACTCGTCAAACTATATGTCATGAACAGAGGCACCAAGTTTCTCTTGTAACTGCTCATTCAGTCTTGCCAGATTCAAGATTTCCCCGCCCATGTGTAGTTGCCTATTCTAAGGTATATTTTTTTCTTTTACAGCAGAATATGAGATAAATTCATAATGGTTCCAAAAAATGTTAAGGGTCGGCCATGAAAACGGAACCGCCGATAATTGGGGGGGGGGGGGGGCTTATTGGTAAAGGTTCCCTGCCTACCGACATACCTACAGTCGCCCACACCTACAAGCATACATGACCCCCTCCACCCCCCACTCTTCCTCACCAGCACCTTACCGGTGAAACTCCAGGAGGTGCTGAGGCCGTTGCCGATTAGTGTGAAGGCTGTGGCCCCGGCGCCCATGATCTCCAGCTTCTCACTGAACAGCACCCCAAACGCCATGGTCACCGCCGGGAAGAAGAACTGTCAGGGGTGGGTGGGATGTTTTTAGTGAGGAAGCTCTTGTCGTCAAGTGGACACAGAAGAGATGTGGTGCAGGTCGTTATGTGAGAATGAGGGGAGTTAGAGGGGAATGTGTGGAGGGTGTGCTGGTGGTCGTAATAATAATAATAAAAAATAATAATAATAATAATTAACGGTTTATTGAAAAAATTCTGCAGCCCGAAGGCTGAAAATATACATTGGACATAAATGACTTATTACATACATTGGTGGTTTAACAAAGCCTTCATTAGAGAAAAGTAAAGGAACATACAGTGAACATACAGATTAATGTAGGTGTTGAACAGCAAACTCGTAGTGTAGTAACTCCCTCCCAGATGGTGTTATGAGGGGCCTCACGTGGTGTAGTAGTTCCCTCAGATGGTGTTATGAGGGACCTGGCGTGGTGTAGTAATTCCCTCGCAGATGTTGTTATGAGGGGCCTCACGTGGTGTAGTAATTCCCTCGCAGATGGTGTTATGAGGGGCCTCACGTGGTGGAGTAATTCCCTCACAGATGGTGTTATGAGGTACCTCACGTGGTGTAGTAATTACCTCACAGATGGTGTCATGAGGGACCTCACGTGGTGTAGTAATTACCTCACAGATGGTGTTATGAGGGGCCTCACGTGGTGTCGTAATTCCCTCACAGATGGTGTTATGAGGGGCATCACGTGGTGTAGTAATTCCCTCACAGATGGTATGATGAGGGACCTCACGTGGTGTAGTAATTACCTCACAGATGGTGTTATGGGGCGCATCATGTGGTGTAGTAATTCCCTCACAGATGGTGTCATGAGGGACCTCACGTGGTGTAGTAATTACCTCACAGATGGTGTCATGAGGGACCTCACGTGGTGTAGTAATTCCCTCACAGATGGTGTTATGAGGGGCATCACGTGGTGTAGTAATTCCCTCACAGATGGTGTTATGAGGGGCCTGACGTGGTGTAGTAATTCCCTCACAGATGGTGTTTTGAGGGGCCTGACGTGGTGTAGTAATTCCCTCACAGATGGTGTGATGAGGGACTTGACGTGGTGTAGTAATTCCCTCACATATGGTGTTATGAGGGACATGTGGTGTAGTAATTCCCTCACAGATGGTGTTATATGAGTGAGGTTTGGTCTTAGGCCTTCCTATCGTAGACAAATTAACACATCGGTGGTTGTTGTTGGGTCTCACGGGCCGTTATCACTGGGTACCTGGGACCTCACTGTGTGAAGGTTATCTTGGCTACGACTGTTACTGTTGAGTTGTTCTCACTGACTTAAGCACTGTTCACTACTGTTCACCTCTGTTTAACACTGGTTCCGTTCCTTTCCTAAATGAAATTGTAACTTCTGGCGAGAACTTGTTGATATTCCGGTGGGGAGGAGGGTTCAGGGGAGGGGGTTGGTATGGGCCAACTTAACAGTTGACCTGGCTGCTCCGAGAGAAGCGCCAGGTACGTCTTGACCCTTTGGTGGTCAAGGATGTCACAGCCGCGGTAAATCTGAGATTCCAAGCGAGTGAAAAATCACTAAATTGTAAGATGAAGGATATACTTCAGTAGCGAAACCTTCAAACATACACATTTCTTATTTATTTATTTATTTATTTGTTTTTTACAGGGATTAGCCCACCCAGGCACAGGTCACTGACCCACACCAGGGCCTGGGGGGCGAAAATGTAATAATAATAATAATAATAATAATAATAATAATAATAATAATAATAATAATATTAATAATAATTCATAGTAAATGAAATTTATAATAAGATAATAATAATAATAATAATAATAATAGTAATAAAGAACCATAAACAAATACAAAAAAAATCAAAAGTGAGAAACGATATATGTATGTTGTGTTGTTGGAGTAAGAGAAACAATTGAGACCCTGCAATTGTGTGTAAATGAGACAGAAAGTCAGTTAAGCAACCTGGGACTTGGTCACATATGGCAGCAGGGTCTACCATTAGACAACACATTATGCTTCCAATATCTTCCCAGGCGGTAGTACCTCCCTGTTTGGTAGCTGCCAACTACCTACTACATAAAGTAAGTACACAATATATTGTCTTCATAATATAATCACCAATAACTATAACAACTATACAAGACATTTTTAATCATGGTCAGGCTTCTCCAAGGTTTCTGCAATATCTTTTCATCTGCTGGGAGAAGAGAACATAATTATCTGGTTTTCGAGGAGTTTCGCCAGTGATGTGACATACCTGAAGTGTTTGGTTTTGGTATGATATGAGAGATTAATGGCGGATTTCATCATGGACATCACACGTTGATTACAACAGTACTATTTGTGGCAACAACTGAAGTGATCAGTCACACATGAACTTATCTCGCCCCTCGAGCTAATCTACTGAGACTGACGCTTGAAGGTTAACTTTATCGTAAATTTTTGTTCTGTATGACATTTATTTGTCATGGTGACTGCTAACAATATTACAGACTTATTGTTAAGGATTATCTTGTCTGAGTGCGTGTAGGTATGAACAATATTTCATCTGACTAACACTATCAGTTACGAGGTACTTCAGGTCTCCGTACTAGCTCAAACTATTTTTTTTATTATCCGTTGATGATTTTATCTCAGAAAAAGAAAAAAAACACGTCCCTAGATCTTATACTCCACGTGTCTCAATCACTCGGGATAACATCGACAGTCTCACACAACAGACCTCACTAACACATGACCTTGTATGCATAGTTAAGTGGGTGACGTCCAGTGCTTTCTTCAGCGCCTTTAAAACAAAATACCGTACATAATGTTCAGTAACAAGTAACACACTTTTATCTCATTAAGGTTTTAGATATTTCTCTTACCTTACAATATAATTTGTCACACTTGTAATATATCGTATTAAGATAGCATTATCTCTCTCTCTCTCTCTCTCTCTCTCTCTCTCTCTCTCTCTCTCTCTCTCTCTCTCTCTCTCTCTCTCTCTCTCTCTCTCTCTCTCTCTCTCTCATTGACATATAATAGATATAATCTATCTATCTATCTATCTATCTATCTATGTACTCTCTATGTACTCACCACAGTTATACAAGCCCCGAGTACCACCATCCACCCCCATCCACCGTCAGGAGGCACCAAGTTCCTCTCTGTCTTGGCCACCATCCTGGTCGGGAGAGGACCCATCGCTGGTGTCTTAGGCGGCGGTCTGTTAGGTACCAGCTTCTTTTTACTTGGTTTACCTCCCATGTTGAATTACCCTCGTCTGTGGTCTGTGATGCCCTCTGTGTTGGTGTCTGTGTGTGTGTGTGTGTGTGTGTGTGTGTCTGTGTGTGTCTGTGTGTGTGTGTCTGTGTCTGTGTGTGTCTGTGTGTGTGTGTGTGTGTCTGTGTGTGTGTGTCTGTGTGTGTCCTTAGCGTCGTTCAGTCCTTGTCTGTGTCTATATGGTTGTCTTTCTGTTCGATACTTGGTGTCTGTGTTATGTTTATGGTTAGTCTTTTTTGTGTCTGTGGTGCCTTTAAGATGTTGTCTGTGTAATATGTTCGTCGTTGTGTCTTTTCGGTGTTTTGTCTGTGTTGTTGATATTAAGATACAGTCTGTGTACCTTCTCTGTCTTAGTGTCTGTCGTTCCTTACTTCCAGTTTATTCTTGCTGTCACGTTCTTACTGTCTAGTGAGAATCTTGTTGTCGTCTAGAGATCAGTGTTACCGTTTTCTGTTGTTTTATGATAGTACTGTTTCCTGTTTGACTGTACAGTACTTTGCCACACTTCTGTACACTTTGTTCTGTGATATTCTGAAAAAATAAATTGCATTTTACATATAATAAAACATAAACAATAAAATATTTCAGCTGAGTATAGACTGGAACCTAATGGGGACGTCTAATCTTCACGTTATCTAGAATAAATGTCTAAAAATTATTCAATGTTTTCTTCTCAAACACACATAAAATAATAAAAACAAAGACGTTGAATTACTAAATATTATCATATTGGTGTTAGTGTGTCGCTTGATGATATGGGCAGTGGTATACCTCCTCCCCCCAGACCTGCAGTGGTATACCTCCTTCCCCCAGACCTGCAGTGGTATACCTCCTTCCCCCAGACCTGCAGTGGTATACCTCCTCCCCCCAGACCTGCAGTGGTATACCTCCTTCCCCCAGACCTGCAGTGGTATACCTCCTTCCCCCAGACCTGCAGTGGTATACCTCCTCCCCCCAGACCTGCAGTGGTATACCTCCTTCCCCCAGACCTGCAGTGGTATACCTCCTTCCCCCAGACCTGCAGTGGTATACCTCCTCCCCCCAGACCTGCAGTGGTATACCTCCTCCCCCCAGACCTGCAGTGGTATACCTCCTTCCCCCAGACCTGCAGTGGTATACCTCCTTCCCCCAGACCTGCAGTGGTATACCTCCTCCCCCCAGACCTGCAGTGGTATACCTCCTTCCCCCAGACCTGCAGTGGTATACCTCCTCCCCCCAGACCTGCAGTGGTATACCTCCTCCCCCCAGACCTGCAGTGGTATACCTCCTTCCCCCAGACCTGCAGTGGTATACCTCCTCCCCCCAGACCTGCAGTGGTATACCTCCTTCCCCCAGACCTGCAGTGGTATACCTCCTCCCCCCAGACCTGCAGTGGTATACCTCCTCCCCCCAGACCTGCAGTGGTATACCTCCTCCCCCCAGACCTGCAGTGGTATACCTCCTCCCCCCAGACCTGCAGTGGTATACCTCCTTCCCCCAGACCTGCAGTGGTATACCTCCTCCCCCCAGACCTGCAGTGGTATACCTCCTTCCCCCAGACCTGCAGTGGTATACCTCCTCCCCCCAGACCTGCAGTGGTATACCTCCTTCCCCCAGACCTGCAGTGGTATACCTCCTCCCCCCAGACCTGCAGTGGTATACCTCCTCCCCCCAGACCTGCAGTAATGTACCTCCGAGGACTCAAGGTTTAGTTAGGTGGCTCGGTGTTGTTTAGACTCACTACCTCGTATCACATATTCAGTAGGTTGAAATAACTCCAGTATAGAAGTTCCTGGGCAACACGACTCGCCTCCCTCCCCACACCACTCACACAACGTCGATAACACCATACCCCTGATAAGATAGCCTCAACAATGGTATGCCAGAGCAGCAGTCTGTGGCCGGGTAATCTATATAGCTGAGAATTTACAGTGTGTCGTGATGTAGGGAGACACAGTCTTTGTTGTACTACACGTGTTGGACACCTACTACAAACTTCATCTGATTACCTAATGATTTGACATCCAGGTTATTTCACCCTGTGACTAAACATCCTAGTGCTACCAGGAGGGATTAAAATAGATGAATTTAGTTTAGGTTAGCATTAGGGTGGTTAATCCTCAGGTAAAATAAACTGGGGGCCTAATCCTCAGGTGATCCATTTATTTCTAGTTATACTCTGTGTTATTCACCGATCTATCAACAAGTGCACTAAAGGACAAATCAATATCTTAACTCTCGCCTTCAGTAATGTAATGATTAGATGATATAGAGTTTAATATCGGGTGAAGATGGCGTCCCGGCAATGAAGGTGTTGAGACTAAAGAACTCCTATAAAAGCTCTTCACGCACCACTACAGTAATGGTCCCCCAACCTTTTGTAGGTTCTGGGCCACATTTATCATTGTAAATATAGTGGAGGGCGCCAAAACCTTAGATCTACATTCAAGAAACAAATATCTCATATATACTGTACAGTTATTTGCAGTTTTACACGTCCAACTGTTGCCAGTTACATACTCTTGGACAGGACGTGTGGATTTACCCCAGTGAGATGGCTGACTTACTCTGGGCCGGTCTGAGGTTAATACACACGTCCTGTACACGACAGATGTATCAAGTTATTATATATTTTCATTAATTTCATTCTTACAAAGATTCCCAACTAATTCACAATTATCTAATGAACCCTTGTGGGTTCCATGATATGGTGCGTCCGCTAACTACAGATTGGGGACCACTGCCCTGCAACATTATTCACCATTGATGTTCACTTTACTCACGGACACCATCTCTATCCTGTAAACACCAGGTGCCACAGTGACTTACATGTACACAGAATAAACTATAATCTCGACAAATCCAGCACTTTGAAATCATCGCCAGTACGAGCAATCAACAGCTCCTGGCGACTCACCTACCGAAGCTACGCCACACAAACGTTCGGCTGCCTTTGTCTGTATAATAGCTCTTGTTTACATTACAAACATTATACACTTAGCATAAAGATCTTTGAATAACATATTAAACACCAGTCCAAGAAAATCAACAGATTCAATGGAAAAGGGAAATTCATCATCATATTGAATAACAAGCTATACTAATTTGTGTTATGTCTGCAAGTCTAACACAGGTGGGGTGATAACGTCTTAATCCGTCAATCAATAAACATTCCTCACTTATCACAATAGGGTATTAACCTTTTTCTTAATTTCATATTTATTTTTAGAGCATTATTTCATTAGTACTTTGTTTCATCGAAATTTTTTCACTGTGATTTTTCTATCCTGGTAGTTCTTTCATAGAAGTTTCATAGCAGAATATATTTCTTTCAGAGTGCGATTTCTATCACACAACGGTCCCGATCTCGGATTCAAAGATTCATGAGTCATCGAACTGAATCTCTGAGTAACTTGCACGTATTTAAAACATACCCCAGTCTCAGAAAAATGTATACACACGTTTTCGTATATTTCGCGTGAATGTTTGGAACACGCGATATCCACTAAAATATGTAAGGTAGTTTGTATACAATTTTCTGAGACGTCTTAAATGATTGTTTGTCAAAGTTTCTTAACGTTTATTATTTCCCCGTAAGTGTGACTGAAAAACGCACTAAGTTACGGTAGAATCTCAAATCAAAACTGACGTCACTTCAAACAGTTAGATGCTCATATCATTAGTTAAGGTAGAAGTTAAGGCAAATCCCTTGGAGGTTTGAGGACCAGGGAACCAATACCTTCAAGAGGATAGAACACAACACTAGTTATTGCACACCTGGTGACCAACACCACTCTGAGGGAGGTATCCAGATAGGCTATCAATCAGGTTGTGTTATCGTGATATCAGCCATTACTCAATAACCCCGTGCTTGTAACTGGTGATAACACGGTCATACGGATCCCTCACAGCACACCAGCTTTTATTTCTTGTATATTCTCTTACCTCCTCCTCCTGGGCTAAATCAGGTATATTCTGTATTTCTTGTACTTTCCTATCTATCTTTTGTCCATTCCTCCGCCTCTTCCGTCGTCCCAATTAGTCATGCCACAGTATAACAGAAGGCGGGTGAACTTTAGTCTGGTTAACAATGTTTCTTTTTAAATCACATCTCCGCGTCTTAAAACTGCAACACCTGATCATTTGTTTGTATTCAGATACCCAACAGGATATTCATTTTAATTAATACTTAACCTTTTATAATATCGATATATCATTTTACTCATCATTAATAATATCAATTCAGGATTATCGGTACAATCGGAAGGACCAACCTTACCAAATGAACATGGCCTCAGTCGATGATCGTTGTGAAGGCCTCCAGACTCAAGGGTACAGATTTTGTTGTTGCTGTTGACTGTACATTTTGAACAGTGGCAAAATTATCTTCCCAGTTTAGTCTGATGATTTTTTAAAGCTGGCGAAACATAATTAAAGACTTACCTTGACTACGTACGAACAGTTGGTAGACCTGACTGAGACGAGACGCTTTTATTAAACGGAACATGAAGCATATCATGGTTCAAAGCATCCCAAAGTGTTAGTATGGTAAATGATATATTTCACAGGAGAATACTATATTTTCAGTATAATTAAAGTATGTCCACCAACTGTTTCAAAGTTTCGCAGAGAGCGTGTCGGAAGGCTAAAGTACAGGGTATACTGCAGTATTTCGTGATACTGTATAGGTATACTGTAGTCATCAAAAACTGGGAGGATGTAATTTTTTAGCTCCCTGTGTACTGACCACGGTCGTACATGTTAGTTTACTTAAAATCAGACAATTCATATTACGCTCAATAACCGATAAAACGTGTAGCTATAGCTTCATTATTGAGCCCCCCAGTTGAGACGTCCGTTCTCTCACCACTTCAGTAGCCTGAGATCTCCATTTTCTCTCGAGTAGTACCGAGACTGATATTTCTTAGTGTCTCATGTCACGCTATGAAATTTGAATTTGCAACTGAATGAGTATGTGTTAAATTAAGTTAGATATGTCTGCTTACAGTACAGATGAATCATTGAAGATCCACTGGGAGTGATTTTGAAAACTTCAACTGTATTTAATTTCAGTAACATTGTCAAATAAGTTCAATGTAGAGTTTGCCAGTCGAAGAGACGAAGCCTGACATCGTCCTTGGGTACGCCCTGCGTTTCCAATGGAAGTTAGATCATTCTCATTCTCACTCATCGGAAAATCTAACGTTTGTATTGAAATTATTGTCAGTGCTACGCTTTAGAGAGTAATTATTCTCCTAAAAGAACATGCCAGTCACTTATCGTCCTAAGCCCTTGTTTAGTTTTTGAAGAAGTTGTAAGAGTGACGTTATCACCTGGTGTGTTTGACGTCAATTTCACTCTTGCCGTGCAAGCTCGAATACTGAATAGACTGTAAACAACAGCCTTAACATAGTTGAAAGTCTCATGTCCCAAGTGAACACTTAACCAAGGAAATTGAAAAAGTTATGCAAGTTATGGTAACAGAAAATAATTAAAAATTAAGAATTATAAAGAAAACCTCTTACACATATTTATCAGATAGTTAAATAAATAAGACTTGTTTACTTTCTCCCTTACACCTGTACTCTTCTAGCTCAGGCATAAGTGAGATACAGGTGTAGAGATTTAAGTATGGATGGTACACAAATTCCTCTAAGGATCAATGTCATATGATATACTCTAAGAGTACAGCTATGTAAAAAGAACACTCAGAAATTCAAGGCGTGGGTTAGGTCAAACGATGAGCACGACAGGAGGATGTATGCAAGAGCCAGGAACCAAGCAAAGGCAGAGTGCAGAAGGGCTGAAAGGGAGTTCCAGAGGCTGGTTATAAGTGAGGTCGGGTCAAACCCAAAGGTGTTTTACCGCTATGCAAAGTCGAAATTGAAAACGCGAGTAGGCGTATCAGACCTGAGGCTTGAAGATGGTAGTTATGCAGATTCTGACCAGGATAAGGCTGAGGCATTGAACAGCTTCTTTTCCTCGGCGTTCACAAGAGAGGATGCGATTAACCTTCCTGTGTCTGAGGTCAGACGGTTCGACACAGCACTGACCCACATTGTGTTTACTGAAGACGTTATAAGAAATAAACTGTCAAAGCTAAAAGTTCATAAGAGTCCCGGTCCTGACATGGTGGATCCCAGAGCGCGAAGAGAGTTGTGAAACGAGCTCACCTAGCCCCTGAAGATCCTGTTCTATAAATGCCTGGATGAACAAAAGGTCCCCAGTGATTGGAAAATGGCTCAAGGTACTGGATATTTGGACCCATATTCTGGAACAGAGAGGTTAATATCGACAATATATACAATTGCAGAGTTTCAGTTGTTTCTCTTACTTTGACAACACAACATACATACTGTATATCGTTTCTCATTCTTGATCTGTTTTTTTCGTTTTTGTATTTATTTATGGTTCTTATTAATTTTATTTCATTTATTATTATTATTATTATTAGTAGTAGTAGTAGTAGTAGTATATTTTCGCCACCCAGGCCCTGATGTCCGTCAGTGACCTGTGCTCGGGTGGATTAATCCCCGTAAAAAAAAAAAAAAAAAAAAAAAAAAAAAGGGGCTCTTGACAGTGTAGCCCATAAAAGGCTGAAAATTAAACTGGAAGGGTATGAGACTCGGGGAAATGTCCCAGTGTGGATAGATGACTTTCTACATAACCGCAAGCAGTGTGTGGTGGTTAATGGCACGAAATCATCATCTGTACCCGTCACAAGCGGGCTACCACAGGGCAGTGTATTGGTCCCGCTGTTGTTTGTTTGCTTCATAAATGACATGCCTGAAGTTGTACATTCCTCCATGCAAATGTTAGCTGATGACACCAAGTTATTTCGAGAAATTAAGATCCAAGCAGACTGTGAAGAGCTGCAGAAGGATCGCTGTGAGCTCCAAGAATGGTCGAAGAAATGGCTGCTAAGCTTCAATGTCACGAAGTGTAAGAGGATGCACCTGGGACATACCAACGATAAGGAGGCGTATCATATGTCCCAAAGGAATGAAAAAACTGCATTAATTGAGACTGAATGTGAAAAGGACCTAGGTGTGTATGTTGACAATGAGCTGAAGTTCTCGGGCCATTGCGAGAAGAAGGTAAATCAGGCAAATAAATTATTAGGTCTTATGAGAAGGTCGTTCAGATATCTAGACGGTCCGTCCCTCGTAACGATCTTCAAGAGTGAAGTGCTTCCCCATCTGGAGTACTGTCACCCCGGCTGGTCCTCGAGATAGACTAGGGACTGTCAGTTGATTGAAAATGTCCAAAGGAGAGCCACCAGACTGGTGCCTGCACTACGACACCTCAGCTACCCTGAGAGATTGGAGCGCCTGAACTTGCCTAGCTTATACTATAGACGGGCAAGGGGCGACCTAATTGACGTGTATAAGCATCTCGAGGGGCACTACTCAGTCGAGTGTCCTTATCTGGAGCTGGCGGACGCTCGCCCCACAGGGGGTCACAGCTCAAGATTGAAGAAGCCGCAAGCCCAGAAAACTGTGAGGGGTATCCTTTTCGGGGTGAGAGTTGTGAACTCTTGGAATAATCTGCCAGAGAGTGTTGTGGCGGCACCGAGTATGAGCTCTTTCAAGACCAGACTTGACCAACACTGGAGCAGGTTCAGATACATTCAGGAGCCTGTGCATGCCCTGTACTTGCCAACAGTGCGTAACAGATACGTGACCGACCGTCCAAGCGGCTAACGAGCCGATCAGTGGTGAAGAGGATAAAAGTAAAAGTGTACAAATACAAGCAAAAGATCATTATTTGTTTCAGCGCACTAATTCTACTCACACTCATCAGTTATTGTGTCACATCATTGTGCAGACATGTAATACAAGACTTCAAAAAAATAATAAATACCAGTATCATGGCTCATCACCTTGTACTTAAGTAACACAGGTACAAGTACAGGGACAGACTTGACAGGAACAATAGCCAGTCATCATCTTACAACACAGACGTACACTCGGTAAACAGTAGTATCTTTCAAGAGGGGGCCGATAAATTTGGAACTGAACCATCTTGTCTTGCTAGGGTTGTGAAACATTTCCTACCTATTATGGTAGGCCTAATTTAGTTACTTCATTCGAAATATAAAATTAATTCGTTGCATAATGATTGGTGAATAACAGTATGCCCCATGTGCCTTTATTAAAAACCTTCGTTCGTGGTGTCAATTTGTTTCACACAAGAATTATAAAGACACTGTTTTACCGAGTGTACAAGTCACTCAAGACTATCTCTCGGTAAGGTTACCCAAATCCTTCGTCAGTTGTCATATTTTTTCAACACAATTTTGTATAAATAGTTTTTGAGTGACTGTACAGTACATGTTAATTTCCTTCACATAGAAATTAAACCAGGTTATGTGGGGAGCTATATATTGTTGCGTCACACTGTCTTATCATCTTAATATTTCATCATAGTCAAGAGGTGTGTGTGTGTTTGTGTTTATCCCCAATCTGTCTAGAGGCCTGTATATACCTGTATACTGTTGATCAAGAGACCTGTTTCATTTACTCTCCTCCCAAACACTGCAGGGAGAGGTGGCCACATTGAGACTCATTAAGTGCTGGTCTTGGTCCCTGGCATGTTGGTGATAATTATGATATAATACACCACCGCGAAGCTCACAAATATCACGGGAAAACCAACCCGTCCCAGCTGGTTGAGTTGTGCGGCTCTCCTGGGTCTCCTGAAGCACCTACTGGCCCTCCTGCAGGTGGTGGTCGGGGTGGTGTTGGACAACCATGATTGAAAGGGGGGCTTTATGGTGTCATCAGCGGAGGTTTTCACGTTTGTCCTCATCTCTGTGGCTCCTTCAGGTAGTTTATCGTTTTGCTCCTGTAGAAGTGACAAGGATGTGTTGGTTTACATGACACACACACACACACACACACACACACACACACACACACACACACACACACACTATATTGTGACACTCCAACTATTTTTTTTTTGTAACTAGTTAAACATGTAGATATGACTTGTTGTGCAAATACTTGATGTAAATGTTTGCTTGCGGAGCTGATAGTGTGTGTGTGTGTGTGTGTATGTGTGTGTGTGTGTGTGTTAAGTACCCTTGCATATATCTAATTGTGTTGTAGGAGCAGGTAAAGACGTGTATAAATAGATCACTGCCCAAAGAGTGTTAAGACATAAGCACTGGCTGTCCCATGACCACATCAGCTGGAGACCCACGATGCACTCCTCTATAAAACAAGGTAATGCAGGTGACAGTTCCACGCCTCGCCGTAATTTATGTACCTTAACGGTCAGCGAGCGGTCACGTTAACTTCCTGAAGCCGAGGAAGGACAACGATTAAGGACCAGTATAAATTTGCGATATCAATTTGAACATAATTTCCATCTACTTTGTGTTATTTAGATTTATATGAATCAGATATTTTTTAGTAAATTATAAACGGAACCTGGTTTGTTTATAGAAGCACCGCCACGTGCTATATACAGGTTACACCCAAAGATTAATGTCAGTGATGTAAATAAATACTAAATTACCTTTGTAAAACTTGTAATATATCATAATTACAATTGGACCTCTTACCAGCGGACTGTTTGGTGCCAATAGCCGGCGGTAATGAGAGGGTTTTCACAAGCTACACATCATATACATCTGGGGCCGTATGGGGGCAGCAATTAAAATCGAATAAGATTTAATGTAAAATATTAATCAGTAAGACGAATTAATTAAATACTGGGGGTAATTATTATCGTAATAGATGGCAGGGCAGTACAGTACTTACAATAAAAAATATGAACTATATCTTATCGTCACCAGGTGGTGTGGGCAGCAGTCATGTGTTCTGGACCACCCTGTATGTAACCTTCCCAGCTGACCTCTTTTTGTTTTGTTTTTAGTGCCACCACAACACCACATTATGCTCCTTATTGGCTCACACTAATAACTTTATTGACCTTGCAAAGAAATGTACACAACATCTCCACGGGAAAAAGTCATATTTCTTCACAGAGCCAAACACCAGTTGGCACGGGGCACGCTGAGGGAACTTATGAAAAGGACAGACACTTACCCGACCACTCTCCCACACGGGCCAATCACCCTGAGCCTTGTAGACACACTCGGTCAGCATACGTTGCTCAATCACAAGCTCAGGGGCGTGCTGTATAATATTAATTTTCAATGAATGAAAAAGACTTCTCACATTGCAGATTCTACCCTTAGCTCTTCCTAATGAAAGTGGATTAATGCCCGTCCGCTAGTGGAAGGTGTCAGATACACGAAGGTCGGCAAATAGGAAGTTTTATTATAAAGGAAACAAAATGTATGAGGAGCCTGAGCTCATGTGTACGTGTCCTCTTTCATCTTCCCTTGACACTTTCACCGAACCTGGAGGATAAACTAACCTTAATAAGAAGCCAGTTGATGAAGATGATGGTTATGATGATGAGGAAGAGCAGGAGGATACAGAACACATACCACACGTCCACCAACTTCACGTACGACGTCTGGGGGACGTTGTTGTTGGTCTGAGGAACCACAAGGGGAGATTATGTTGTACGTGTCTCCTTCCTCTCTTCCCTCCTACTTCTCCTAACTCCATTCCCCTCCTTTCCTACCTCCTTCCCTCCCTCTCTTCACTCCCTCACTCCTTCTCTCCTTGTGGAATGCATCCTTAATATTCCTTTTCTAACCCCCACGACGAAGACCATTCTCTCTTGGCACCTGTACTGTGTTGAGGAGACTTTATGAAATGATGTAGATTGCAGGTGAAATATTTCATACGCTTAGGAGTATTGGCGAGTCTTAGTATTTTTTGCGATAAGAAAATACTCCATAGATTTAAACTAAACATACATGGAACCCCCCCCCCCCAAAAAAAAGTATTAATAGTCATGACTCCAAGTAGAAGAACCTTCCATCCAGCACCGCTAAGTACTCACCTGGGCAAAGAAGGTTGCCACCACCAGGAGTGTAGTGAGGCAGACCATCACCCTGTCAGAGAAGTCATCGAGAGGGAAGTAGAGAGAGAAGTAGCCGATGGTGACCAAGGTGAAGGTGGGCACGTAGGTGGAGCAGATGAAGTAGGTGGCCAGGTTGTCCAATGTTAGCGTGATCTTCAGGATACTATGGTCTTTCTGTAGGTTTAGGACAATTTTATATCTACAACAACAAGCTTGGGACATCATCCACAGCAACAGGTTTAGATGTATCTATCTACATCAGAGTTAAAACACAACTTCTTTGATTCTGTAATAAAATAATTCCTGTAATTATACTATATGACGGAGGCGCCACCTACTGTTGTCATAGAGGGTTAGCTTCACCTACACCTTTAATATGTGTGACTTGATACACCTGTATGACCTCTCCCCTCGGGTATTACTGTACACTACCTGTACCATAGCTTCTGACGCACGCAGGGGCAGTGGACCGTCTTACTCAGATGATGGACCATGGTACAGTAACACGTTGGAAACACCGCTTCTTGTCCGACCAGCAAAGTTAAACAACGTTGGATCTGGTCAGTACTTTGACGGGTGACTGCCTGGCCCTAAGACCACCAGATGCTGCTGGTTTAAAGACTACTGGAATCAAGCCTCTCTTGACCATTTATGCTGTCTTTGGTCAAATTGGTGGGCCATGGTACTTACCCAGGGATGGTGGACCATGGTACTTACCCAGGGATGGCGGACCAATCTGGACCATGGTACTTAATCAGGGATGGTGGACCACGATACTTACCCAGGGATGGCGGACCAATCTGGACCATGGTACTTAATCAGGGATGGTGGACCACGATACTTACCCAGGGATGGCGGACCAATCTGGACCATGGTACTTAATCAGGGATGGTGGACTACGATACTTACCCAGGGATGGCGGACCAATCTGGACCATGGTACTTAATCAGGGATGGTGGACTACGATACTTACCCAGGGATGGTGGACCACGGTACCTACCCAGGGATAGTGGACCATGGTATTTACCCAGGGATGGTGGACCATGGTACTTACCCAGGGATGGTGGGCTATACTCTCGGAGGTGAGGAAATACTGCCTGAGGTGTCTCTCACCCACGAACTTGATGGAAGAGTTGGGAGCGTCGAGGGTGACGACTGACAAGGGGACGTCAAGCAGCCCAATGGCCTGACGGGACAGACGAATGCTTACAAACAACTCAGCTCTTCTGATATTTCACGAGTTTGTTTTTTAACATCTATAACTGATTAACGCTGATACATAAGGAGTTAGCTGTTGAACGTTTATACTCTACGAGTTTGTTTTTTAACATATTAACTGATAACGTTGACACTACAGACACTCGTACCTTGTACAGCTCCATAAAACATTCCTATTAATATTTTGATCGTTCACGAAATACAGGCAACACTGTCCTACTGAAAGATCTTTTGGTGAGTATTAGCTCTTAAACTGTCCCCCCAACAATTAACTTGTCAAATTAATTCAAAATAAAAAGAAAGATTGAGGATGTGCTACAGTGAAAGGTTGATACAGTAATGAGATTATTCTAAATATCTGCAGTAAAGTCTGAACCCATATACAGTAACATAATTATTCACTTTAATTGGTAAATGGTGAAACAATAACATGAAACTATAATAGAAAGGAAGAGAAACAGTGAGTGAGAAATAACAGGTGAAGATAAAGAAGGTAGTGAGAGCGAGAACCTACTATCTCACACCGCTGCTGGTCGAAGGGGAAGGTGAAGAGGTTGAACTGACACAGAGAGGTGACCGTGATCTTCTTCATTAGAACCAGCGGGTTGTCCTCCCCCGAGTACATCAGCTCTGTCAGGTGTCAACACGTATGCACAACTCAATGTACATGACTGACTCTTGTTACCGTACTGTGTGTGTTACTTTAGTTGGTGTACAATGTGTGTGTGTAAGACAAGTAGAGAAATCAGTAATCGTGATGATTTTTATTTTGCCACTTACAGCGGCTAGTTTATTGTGCACCCCCTACTCATCATGAGGTAGTATAAGGGTAGAGTAAGAGGCCCCACACTACAGGAGGTAACAAGACTGTGTAGGATCATATAACATTAATATACCTTATGATAATAGACCATGTGTGTGGAATATCGTATTTTACAAGTCTTATAAACAGGCATCGGGATCAGCAGAGACTTTATTCACACCACTATTAACTTCCAAAAAATGGTATCAACATTACACCTTAACAACTGATCTGCTGGGAGTATGTTTCTGCATCAAATGTTCACTTTAACAGCTAACCATTGTAACAAAGCACCTACCCTTCCTGGAGTTGGCTGCCTCCGGTGTTCCACACAACTGGCCACCAGTGGAGACGCGTCAACTTTCTAACACTGATCATCAGATGACATCGTAACAGAAAAACTTAGATAAATTTGTCCCTTGACATACCTCTATAAGCGTACTCCAGGTCGTCTGGGAGGGGCGGCGCGGACTTAACCACATTTATTTTACTAAAACTGGTCATCACCTCACACGATGTTCCCGCTGCACCTTGCAGTAGGAAGTTGGGCGTCCAGATTTTTTCTTCTACTCTATTGAGTTTTGACGAGTCCTTAAGGTTTCGATATTTTAATCTTGAGTCCCTCCAACGGTATTTCATCACCATATCGACGGTGAGCTCAAATCCAGGGAGATCGACGTCTCTAATGTGTAGTATGGTTAACTCAAGAGTGACGATGAGGGCTTGGGAGGTGTCAGTGCGGGGTGGGAAGGTCATATTAGAGTACCCGCTGGGTAGGGACAGGACGCTGCATAAGGACTCGTCTGACCAGTCCTTACAGTCTGGCTTTAGGTCACACCTGTCTCTCATTTCCACACAGCTGCCGTCACTGCATGTGAACTGCGTGTCTTTACACGTCGTCAACATGAGCGTGGGTGAAGATTGACCGCATACGTCGTTCTTAACAGTCCACGTGTTGAGGCCAAATGGGAAGTCCCCGGGGTACCGAGCTTTTACCGTGGCACTTGTTCCCACCATGTCAAGGCGCCTCATTTCCCATGTTCCGAAGTCGCCAGTCCGGCTGGGTGGATGCTTGATGATTTCTGAAGTTTCTTGCCCTGTGATGGTAACATTACCATTGTCATACGTGAGGTAAAAATATAAGTCGAACAAGGAATACTTGCATAGGCCCCGGACACGTATGACTGGAGCGTTTTGTAAGTGGCAGACGATGGACGAGGAGGTGTTGCAGGAGGTAGGCAGCCAGGCGCCGTTATGTCCTTGAGGGTCATGAAGCTCCGCCACCACAGACACGCACTTTTCCTTAGGGTCACTCACTTCCCACTTAGAGGAAAAGTTGGTGTATTGTAGAGGAATGTTAGAGGTGTGGTGACGCCAGGCGTGTGTGCCCTCCTCCCACACCACACCCACCCAAACGCTGCCACCAAATCGGAAGTCAGACTGTTCTTCATACTGCAGCACACGATCTACTAAAGCCTTGTTGTCCAACTCGTTGGCTGGCACCTTAACGCTGCCCCCGATTTTGCCACAATGAATCACCGAGCCCCAGTAATCCACCGGACCACGAAAGGTCAGAGAAAAGGGACGGAAGCCGGAACAAAAACTCTCATCAACTTCTACCTCCTCAATGTCCACCTCGCTCACCTCAAATTGTCTGTGAATATCCGTAAACTCGATGAAGGGTTTAGCGTTGGTTACCATGGGTTTACAGGTGGTGAAGTTGACCATGGCTTCTGTGGAAAGTGTATGGTTGTACAGCCTGAGGTCCACTACTGAGCCTCGGAGACTCTTGATGGCGTTGAAGCCGCCCCCCAACCACGTCTGTGTCTGGCCCACGTAGAGGAGCCCTCCACCGCGGATGACAGGTGTGTGGGGGGGAGGTGTTAAGTCCCCGATGTGGATGTGGCCATCCTTCACCAGCACCCAGCTGATCTTCGGCAGGTCCACCAGGAGGCATACTGAGTACATTACCCCAAGCACTACCTCCTCCAGGCTTACACTCGCCCGCACCTCCCCGGAGAAGGTCAAGATGAGTCGCGTGGGTTTAAAGGTCATCACTGAGAATGGTAAAATACGGCGTGAAAATATTTTAGAAATTTTGTTCTTGCATATGAAAACAACAGTTGTTTTATGTTCTCACACTCTTTTTCATTGTTTTTAAATTCCACAAGAAATATTTCACCATCTACTCATCAACAGGCTTCAAGAGTAATATATATATATATATATATATATATATATATATATATATATATATATATATATATATATATATATATATATATATATATATATATATATATATATATATATATATATAATTTTTTTTTTTCAGTAATAATAATTCTATAGTCCACCCAAGAAACAATTTACTCATTAAGAACTCCTGGGGGTTTTGGTTCACGGCGTAAGAGAGGAGGGGAGTAACGCTCCTAGGCTGGATGACTCGCACTCTCAGGCAGATGGTGAGAGTGTCCAGGGCCGGGAAAGCACCGCGGTACAATAGGAAACTCTCCGTCATAGCTGGTCCCCGTCGCTGAAACGTCGACGATGTCACCTTCTGCCCGCCTGCAAACATATGGTTAGGTGAGAGCACGTACCTACCTGGTTGGTTAGGTTAGGTGAGAGCACGTACCTACCTGGTTGGTTAGGTTAGGTGAGAGCACGTACCTACCTGGTTGGTTAGGTTAGGTTAGAGCACGTACCTACCTGGTTGGTTACGTTAGGTGAGAGCACGTACCTACCTGGTTGGTCAGGTTAGGTTAGAGCACGTACCTACCTGGTTGGTCAGGTTAGGTTAGAGCACGTACCTACCTGGTTGGTCAGGTTAGGTTAGAGCACGTACCTACCTGGTTGGTTAGGTTAGGTTAGAGCACGTACCTACCTGGTTGGTTAGGTTAGGTGAGAGCACGTACCTACCTGGTTGACTGAAAGTAAAGCATAAATATAACCTGTAAATACACCATAATTACACTTAAACTTTACCTTAAGACCTTAAGGACGTAAGTTCTCTTAACACCTGTTAGAAGATGAAATTATGTTAGAGAATCCTTCCAACGATTCTCTACCTTTAAGACTCTCGAGGTGTGCTTAATATGGTAATGTGCTCAGTGAGATCAATGTTGTTGCACTTACTGAGGGAAAACGTGAGTCCAGGTGAGAGAAGGAAGAGCGTCAGGACCAGAGAGGTGAGGGCCAACAGGTGATAAGGGCGCACCTGCACCCACACCTGTCACTATCACCCCCATCACATCAGCGACCACCTGAAAGACAAGGAACCTAATCAAACAACACATCAGGTGAACCTCTCAGATGACTCCTATACAATGTACAAAATATTCATCCACGTGAGTCTTAGCATCAGGGGTAACGGTAGAGGTTGACAGCTGATATGAAATTACGATTCACACACGCTGAGAAACAGGATGAAGCCTCCTTTAAACCCTGAAATAACCCCACCATTAACGTTGGCTCCTGGTAGTTTCTGACTTACACTCAATTTGTTTAGGTAATATTGTAGTGACATTGAGCAGTAAAACCACGAAGAAATGTGAGCTGCCTAAAGTTACTAGACGACTCTCTATATATTTTGTGAGGGAAATTTGAGGGACCCCGCAAGTGTGGGACCCCGGCCAGTCGACTAATTGGCCATCTCCTAAGGCTGTCCATTAGAGTGAATATATTTAAGTATGGCAAACTATGGTGTAATGGTCAGCATGCTCGATTCGCATGCGAGCAGAGCTGGGTTCGATCCCGGGATGGGCAAGTTTCTATACGCCATTTGCCTCTGTCTGCCCAGCATTAATTGGGAACCTGGATGATAATAGAGTTGCTGAGCATGTTTCGGGGTAATGCTTATCCAGTGCAGTTGGCGAGTCTTTTCGCACTATTCCTTGACACTGGTTAATGCAACTCGTTAACTTAGGGTGTGGTTGTTGTGTTGGCGACAACTTCTTCACCTTAAACAAATTTACTCCGAGATGGCACTTGGGCCGGCCATCCTCGTTACACGAGGGTCACTAATTATTGCGGCTTGTGGTGTAATGGTCGGTATGCTCGCCTTGCAAGAGACTGGTACCGAGTTCGATCCCCGGCAAGTTGAAACTTTTTTCTTTTCTTTTTCTTTTTACGGAGATTAGCCCACCCGGACACGGGTCACTGACCCACATCGGGGCCGAGGGGGTGGGGGGGGGTAATTTCGACCCTGCAAATTTCGACCCTGCAAATTTCGACCCTGCAAATTTCGACCCTGCAAATTTCGACCCTGCAAATTTCGACCCTGCAAATTTCGACCCTGTAAATTTCGACACTGTAAATTTCGACCGTGTAAATTTCGACCGTGTAAATTTCGACCCTGTAAATTTCGACCCTGTAAATTTCGACCGTGTAAATTTCGACCCTGTAAATTTTGACCGTGTAAATTTCGACCGTGTAAATTTCGACCCTGCAAATTTCGACCCTGCAAATTTCGACCCTGCAAATTTCGACCCTGCAAATTTCGACCCTGTAAATTTCGACCCTGCAAATTTCGACCCTGTAAATTTCGACCCTGTAAATTTCGATCCTGTAAATTTCGACCCTGTAAATTTCGACCCTGTAAATTTCGACCCTCTTAATTTCGACCCTGTAAGTTTCGACCCTGTAAATTTCGACCCTGTAAATTTCGACCCTGTAAATTTCGACCCTGTAAATTTCGACCCTGTAAATCTCGACCCTGTAAATTTCGACCCTGTAAATTTCGACCCTGTAAATCTCGACCCTGTAAATTTCGACCCTGTAAATTTCGACCCTGCAAATTTCGACCCTGTAAATTTCGACCCTGCAAATTTCGACCCTGCAAATTTCGACCCTGTAAATTTCGACCCTGCAAATTTCGACCCTGCAAATTTCGACCCTGCAAATTTCGACCCTGCAAATTTCGACCCTGCTAATTTCGACCCTGCAAATTTCGACCCTGCAAATTTCGACCCTGCAAATTTCGACCCTGCAAATTTCGACCCTGTAAATTTCGACCCTGTAAATTTCGACCCTGTAAATTTCGACCCTGTAAATTTCGACCCTGAAAATTTCGACCCTGAAAATTTCGACCCTGAAAATTTCGACCCTGCAAATTTCGACCCTGTAAATTTTGACCCTGCAAATTTCGACCCTGCAAATTTCGACCCTGCAAATTTCGACCCTGCAAATTTCGACCCTGTAAATTTCGACCCTGCAAATTTCGACCCTGCAAATTTCGACCCTGCAAATTTCGACCCTGCAAATTTCGACCCTGCATATTTCGACCCTGCAAATTTCGACCCTGCAAATTTGGACCCTGTAAATTTGGACCCTGAAAATTTCGACCCTGAAAATTTCGACCCTGTAAATTTCGACCCTGAAAATTTCGACTCTGCAAATTTCGACCCTGCAAATTTCGACCCTGCAAATTTCGACCCTGTAAATTTCGACCCTGCAAATTTCGACCCTGCAAATTTCGACCCTGTAAATTTCGACCCTGCAAATTTCGACCCTGCAAATTTCGACCCTGCAAATTTCGACCCTGCAAATTTCGACCCTGCAAATTTCGACCCTGCAAATTTCGACCCTGTAAATTTCGACCCTGCAAATTTCGACCCTGCAAATTTCGACCCTGCAAATTTCGACCCTGCAAATTTCGACCCTGCAAATTTCGAACCTGCAAATTTCGACCCTGCAAATTTCGACCCTGCAAATTTCGACCCTGTAAATTTCGACCCTGTAAATTTCGACCCTGTATTTTTCGTCCCTGTAAATTTCGACCCTGAAAATTTCGACCCTGAAAATTTCGACCCTGAAAATTTCGACCCTGAAAATTTCGACCCTGAAAATTTCGACCCTGTAAATTTCGACCCTGCAAATTTCGACCCTGCAAATTTCGACCCTGTAAATTTCGACCCTGCAAATTTCGACCCTGTAAATTTCGACCCTGTAAATTTCGACCCTGTAAATTTGGACCCTGTAAATTTCGACCCTGTAAATTTCGACCCTGTAAATTTCGACCCTGTCAATTTCGACCCTGTAAATTTCGACCCTGTAAATTTCGACCCTGTAAATTTCGACCCTGTAAATTTCGACCCTGTAAATTTCGACCCAGTAAATTTCGACCCTGTAAATTTCGACCCTGTAAATTTCGACCCTGAAAATTTCGACCCTGCAAATTTCGACCTTGCAAATTTCGACCAAGTAAATTTCGACCATGTAATTTTTGACCCTGCAAATTTCGACCCTGCAAATTTCGACCCTGAAAATTTCGACCCTGAAAATTTCGACCCTGAAAATTTCGACCCTGCAAATTTCGACCCTGAAAATTTCGACCCTGCAAATTTCGACCCTGCAAATTTCGACCCTGAAAATTTCGACCCTGCAAATTTCGACCCTGTAAATTTCGACCCTGTAAATTTCGACCCTGTAAATTTCGACCCTGCAAATTTCGACCCTGCAAATTTCGACCCTGCAAATTTCGACCCTGCAAATTTCGACCCTGTAAATTTCGACCCTGCAAATTTCGACCCTGCAAATTTCGACCCTGTAAATTTCGACCCTGCAAATTTCGACCCTGCAAATTTCGACCCTGAAAATTTCGACCCTGAAAATTTCGACCCTGAAAATTTCGACCCTGAAAATTTCGACCCTGTAAATTTCGACCCTGTAAATTTCGACCCTGTAAATTTCGACCCTGTAAATTTCGACCCTGTAAATTTCGACCCTGTAAATTTCGACCCTGCAAATTTCGACCCTGCAAATTTCGACCCTGCAAATTTCGACCCTGTAAATTTCGACCCTGTAAATTTCGACCCTGCAAATTTCGACCCTGCAAATTTCGACCCTGCAAATTTCGACCCTGCAAATTTCGACCCTGCAAATTTCGACCCTGCAAATTTCGACCCTGCAAATTTCGACCCTGCAAATTTCGACCCTGCAAATTTCGACCCTGAAAATTTCGACCCTGCAAATTTCGACCCTGTAAATTTTGAACCTGCAAATTTCGACCCTGCAAATTTCGACCCTGAAAATTTTGACCCTGAAAATTTCGACCCTGAAAATTTCGACCCTGCAAATTTCGACCCTGAAAATTTCGACCCTGTAAATTTCGACCCTGTAAATTTCGACCCTGAAAATTTCGACCCTGCAAATTTCGACCCTGCAAATTTCGACCCTGAAAATTTCGATCCTGAAAATTTTGACCCTGTAAATTTCGACCCTGTAAATTTCGACCCTGAAAATTTCGACCCTGCAAATTTCGACCCTGAAAATTTCGACCCTGCAAATTTCGACCCTGAAAATTTCGACCCTGCAAATTTCGACCCTGCAAATTTCGACCCTGCAAATTTCGACCCTGCAAATTTCGACCCTGCAAATTTCGACCCTGAAAATTTTGACCCTGTAAAATTCGACCCTGTAAATTTCGACCCTGTAAATTTCGACCCTGTAAATTTCGACCCTGAAAATTTTGACCCTGTAAATTTCGACCCTGTAAATTTCGACCCTGTAAATTTCGACCCTGTAAATTTCGACCCTGTAAATTTCGACCCTGTCAAATTTCGACCCTGTAAATTTCGACCCTGTAAATTTCGACCCTGTAAATTTCGACCCTGTAAATTTCGACCCTGTAAATTTCGACCCTGTAAATTTCGACCCTGTAAATTTCGACCCTGTAAATTTCGACCCTGTAAATTTCGACCCTGTAAATTTCGACCCTGCAAATTTCGACCCTGCAAATTTCGACCCTGTAAATTTCGACCCTGTAAATTTCGACCCTGTAAATTTCGACCCTGCAAATTTCGACCCTGCAAATTTCGACCCTGTAAATTTCGACCCTGCAAATTTCGACCCTGCAAATTTCGACCCTGCAAATTTCGACCCTGCAAATTTCGACCCTGCAAATTTCGACCCTGCAAATTTCGACCCTGCAAATTTCGACCCTGTAAATTTCGACCCTGTAAATTTCGACCCTGTAAATTTCGACCCTGCAAATTTCGACCCTGCAAATTTCGACCCTGAAAATTTCGACCCTGAAAATTTCGACCCTGAAAATTTCGACCCTGAAAATTTCGACCCTGTAAATTTCGACCCTGCAAATTTCGACCCTGCAAATTTCGACCCTGCAAATTTCGACCCTGCAAATTTCGACCCTGAAAATTTCGACCCTGAAAATTTCGACCCTGTAAATTTCGACACTGAAAATTTCGACCCTGAAAATTTCGACCCTGAAAATTTCGACCCTGTACATATCGACCCTGTAAATTTCGACCCTGCAAATTTCGACCCTGAAAATTTCGACCCTGCAAATTTCGACCCTGTAAATTTCGACCCTGTAAATTTCGACCCTGCAAATTTCGACCCGTAAATTTCGACCCTGTAAATTTCGACCCTGCAAATTTCGACCCTGCAAATTTCGACCCTGAAAATTTCGACCCTGCAAATTTCGACCCTGCAAATTTCGACCCTGCAAATTTCGACCCTGCAAATTTCGACCCTGCAAATTTCGACCCTGCAAATTTCGACCCTGCAAATTTCGACCCTGAAAATTTCGACCCTGTATTTTTCGACCCTGTAAATTTCGACCTTGTAAATTTCGACTCTGTAAATTTCGACCCTGTAAATTTCGACCCTGTAAATTTCGACTCTGAAAATTTCGACCCTGTAAATTTCGACCCTGTAAATTTCGACCCTGTAAATTTCGACCCTGTAAATTTCGACCCAGTAAATTTCGACCCTGTAAATTTCGACCCTGTAAATTTCGACCCTGTAAATTTCGACCCTGAAAATTTCGACAATGTAAATTTCGACCCTGCAAATTTCGACCCTGCAAATTTCGACCGTGCAAATTTCGACCGTGCAAATTTCGACCGTGCAAATTTCGACCGTGCAAATTTCGACCGTGCAAATTTCGACCGTGCAAATTTCGACCGTGCAAATTTCGACCCTGCAAATTTCGACCCTGCAAATTTCGACCCTGCAAATTTCGACCCTGCAAATTTCGACCCTGCAAATTTCGACCCTGCAAATTTCGACCCTGCAAATTTTGACCCTGCAAATTTCGAACCTGCAAATTTCGACCCTGTAAATTTCGACCCTGTAAATTTCGACCCTGTAAATTTCGACCCTGTAAATTTCGACCCTTTAAATTTTGACCCTGAAAATTTCGACCCTGAAAATTTCGACCCTGAAAATTTCGACCCTGTAAATTTTGACCCTGTAAATATCGACCCTGTAAATTTCGACCCTGAAAATTTCGACCCTGAAAATTTCGACCCTGCAAATTTCGAACCTGCAAATTTCGACCCTGTAAATTTCGACCCTGCAAATTTCGAACCTGCAAATTTCGAACCTGCAAATTTCGAACCTGCAAATTTCGAACCTGCAAATTTCGAACCTGCAAATTTCGAACCTGTAAATTTCGACCCTGTAAATTTCGACCCTGTAAATTTCGACCCTGTAAATTTCGACCCTGTAAATTTCGACCCTGTAAATTTCGACCCTGTAAATTTCGACCCTGCAAATTTCGACCCTGCAAATTTCGAACCTGCAAATTTCGACCCTGTAAATTTCGACCCTGCAAATTTCGACCCTGCAAATTTCGACCCTGCAAATTTCGACCCTGTAAATTTCGACCCTGTAAATTTCGACCCTGTAAATTTCGACCCTGTAAATTTCGACCCTGTAAATTTCGACCCTGTAAATTTCGACCCTGTAAATTTCGACCCTGTAAATTTCGACCCTGTAAATTTCGACCTGTAAATTTCGACCCTGTAAATTTCGACCCTGTAAATTTCGACCCTGCAAATTTCGACCCTGCAAATTTCGACCCTGCAAATTTCGACCGTGTAAATTTCGACCCTGTAAATTTCGACCCTGCAAATTTCGACCCTGCAAATTTCGACCCTGCAAATTTCGACCCTGTAAATTTCGACCCTGCAAATTTCGACCCTGCAAATTTCGACCCTGCAAATTTCGACCCTGCAAATTTCGACCCTGCAAATTTCGACCCTGCAAATTTCGACCCTGTAAATTTCGACCCTGTAAATTTCGACCCTGTAAATTTCGACCCTGTAAATTTCGACCCTGTAAATTTCGACAGGCGGGCAAAAGGTTAGAGAAGGACTCTGAGGGATGGAGAGGGAGCAGAAGCGAGGAAGAGGA